>VXAD01008721.1:504224-697700 GCA_013399195.1 Dicrurus megarhynchus
GTGGGGTGGTGTGAGGGGCGAGGGGGTGAGGGGCACGGCAACCCCGGCAATCCCGGGGCGGCTCCGGGCGACCCCCGGCTGTGCTGGAGCTGCTGCCTGGTCTCTGAGCTGTGTTTTAAACCGAGCCACTCAATCCTACACCAGTGTGAAAGCCCTGCTCGGGTTCCTCCGAGGTCCCTGTTTTCTTTTACTGAACGACAGCTGATGGCTTTGGCTCAGTGCTGTCTCTTACACTGCCCTGTGCCTCGTGTTAATGCGACCTTTGTGTCAGGAGGGCAAGAGGCAAACTTTGCCAGAGGAGGTGCATGAACAAGAGAACAGCATCAGAGACTAAACTCACCCCTAACCCATTCAAAACCCTCCTGTCTTTTCTATCTCAACTTCCCCACACAGTACGGAGAAATCTGTTTCTTTTCCATTTTAAATTGCAGATCCTGATCCTCACCCACAAAGCTGCCCATAGCTGTCATTTTCCTGACCCCCTGCTCTCAGGGCACCTTCCTGTCCCACCAATCCTTCTCTGGTCTGATAGTTTGGAGAGGGGGAACAAAGGGTAGAGGGGCTCCCCGTTTGGTCATTTCCTATTGTCTATGCACCAGCAGAAATGGAAACAGACTCTTAATTACTCTGAGTCATTAAACACCTTTCAATCAGTTTTTCAGGAGAGGGCTTCCTATCCCTGAGGTTCCTGGTCAAGTTTCAGCTGAGAAAAAGGCATGTTATTCACGGTAGTTGTTGGCATTCACTGTCAGATTTCACCGTCAGATGAGTTTTTTCAGACAGATAAATTTTCTATTCTCCTCCCATGACCATAGAATATTTCTATTGCCATAGCATTTATAGTTCATAGTTAGGTCAAGCCCAATAGAGTCATATGCAGTATAACTATAGGCAGTGGTTTTTCATATCTTGAGGTAAAGAACAAGGTAACCTGAAAGGTAATTAAGCAGCTTTACAGAGATGTTATGAGTCTAAAAGTTTTTAAGATGCAGAGTTTATATCTGCTCGTCTCTGTTAGTTTCAGACTAAGAAATAGCACAAATCAAGGTGCCTTTACAGCAGTTTCTCTTTCCTTGGTTACTACACAGTTAGACAAACACTGGTTCTAGCAAAGCAAAATGGCTGTAGTTATCTTTTTTATACTCTTGAAAATATTTAGCTCTGCTCACACAACATCTGAGACCTTGATTAAGCAAAGACTATATATAGCTCTTGGGCAGAGAAACAAGGCAAAGTTTGCTGAGCTGTCCAAGGACTTCTCTAAACAGTAAATATCCTTCCACAGTTTGAGTAGTTTGCTGCACCTACTGGGGAAATATGAAGTCCAATGTAAAAATAAATTGCCACATTTCACAAAACAAAGGATCCCATCAAGTCTGGCATGATATATTTTCTTTACTATCTTTCTAGAAAGTACATATGTTGGAGTGAAAATTACTTTAAAATAATCCCTCTCATTTCCTCTCTGGCCTGTTGACGAATGTAGAAAATAAGGTGAGATCTACTAATTAATTTTACAGAGGCTCTGGCAGCAGCTCTGTCTTCTAAATGTTCCTGTCCTTCCCATTCCTTTCTAAGCCAAATCTGATGAAGAAAAATACTTCTTTGTTCTTTGTCTACCTCTCCTGAAAGAAATCTCATCCATCTCCTGGTGTAACTGCTGCTCTTCCCCTAGTGCAGAAGTTTGTACGACAGCATCGAATACCTTCTCCTGACCTTCAGAACCTACCGCATCACATAGGCCAAATCATCCTCTGCTCCTCTCTGGGGCTCCCAGCATCTGCTCTTCCTCTTACCTTAACACAACCCCTCAGTGAAGAAGACTTCTCCACCACAGCTTTCTCACCCAAACCTCCCTATTCCCTCCCAGATCAAAGTAACTTCTTTGTTGTGCTGATTGCTCTTCATCTCTCATTTTAGATGCTTGTTCAATTTGCTATGGTAAAATACTTTGATCATATGATTAAAAGGGATTGATTGAATATTTTGTTTGATGGATTTTTCTACTTGAGGTAATGTTATGAAGGGACCTTGGGATACTTTTTGTGTTGAAAAAAGGTATTTTAAAAATAAGTATCTTTTCCTGTGGATGTTTGTGCCTGGAAACCCAAGTAGTGTGCCAGTGAGATCAGTCCAAAAGTTCATTCTGCTGCTTCACTGTTCGTTGCAATCCCTTTAGCTAAGCACTGAGTGGGGAACATCTTTCATCTGCTTCACTGGAGAGTCGAGAGGTTTTGATCAGCTTTTCAGCACCTGGAGCCAAACTAGTAGAATTTGCAGTGAAGTGACTGAGATACAGTCACATATTCAGTTCCCTTTCTGCTCTGGAAGAACAGTGTTCCCATTAGCCAAGGGGCTAAAGGGATGTGAGCATTATAACACTGTAGAGATGGCTACAGATCTGTAAAAGAAGGGAAACACTTAACTCCCACAAAACTGAAAAGAAACAAAGCATCTCTCTACCTTTATGACTTCCATCACAAATATCTGAGTTGCTTCTGGAAAGTCTAACAGGATGTTCTATATCAGTTAAGCAATTTTGTGCTCACAAAGCCCCAGATAAACTTAAAGGATCAAGGGTGATTATACTGTACCGAAGAGCTTCCAAAAGCTGCCATTAGTTCATTATGGCATTAGTCAAGGTTATTCAGGGATTACTCCACCTCCCTCCTGATGCACAGACCATAGAATCTGGACGAACTGTAGGGATCTGAAATGATTTGCAGACTTATTGAGATGGTCATCCAAGCATTGAATATGCTCTTAGGAAAAATAGTCAACATGTGCCTTTTGTGTTGCCTTCCTGTGTATTTTAGCTCACAGGTTTCCAGCCTTTGACTTGGGGATCTTTGGGGAAGTTATATCAAGGGAGGCTCTGCAAGATAACCAAGAAAAGTGACTGGGCTGTGACTGGCAACTTTCCCTGGAAAACATTGAAGGTACCAGAAACTAGAAAGGACTGGAAACCTGAGGTTTTAATCAACTGCAATATTATGAATGAAGAAAGGAACAGCTTTTATACAGCCCTTATTGCTCTAAATAAAAAAGCATTGGTTTGCCTTTGACAGGGTTTGGGACTTCTTCCAATGGCAAGTACAGGCTCTCACAGGTAGCCCACTGACCCTCAAGGTTTCCTCATCTATTCCATGCTGGTCCACTTTTCAGATGGGAACCAGCCTAGATGAGTTCCCATTGCCCTCTACTGAAGCTCTGGGCAGTGGCTACCAGCAGGAGTATGAATGTAGTCATGGTGTTACAGCCAAGAAGGAGGACACTGAACTGGAAAAACTGAGAATGAACAAGGTCTTGAAAGTGTGCATTATACAGACAGAAACACGGAGCTTATTTTGGTTTTACAAGAGGAAGATTAACAGGTGACTCAAACATAGTCTATAAATACTCACATGGAAAATCAACATTTCATAAGCAATGCTCCTAAACCTCACAGCAAAGATACAAGAGCCGCAGAATAAACACTGCAAGTTAATAAAGCGAGGCTAAGAACAGACTGCAGTGAATGTAATCAACCATGAGGGTAACTTTCCCAAACCTTTTGGTTAAAGCCACGTTCCACCATCCCCATTTTCTAGAGATAATTACAGACTGATTTTTTCCTCACCAAAAAAAAAAAAAAAAAAAAAGTTTGTACAGAAAGGAATTCATTTAGGTCCTGTGGCTAGTTTGACAGAGGAGAGCAAAGAAGCTCACCAGAACTCTTTCTATCTTTACGATCTCTGACGTCTCCTGCCAAAGGCTTCCAAATGCCATCTTATTACAGTCACCTCCCTGCTCTACCTTGTGAGTGTGAAGTAATGTGTCCCCTTCCCTGGCAGTCAAACTGCCCCGATGCTCATATGTCGTGATGTGCTGTCAACACAATCATCATGACACAATGAGAATCACATTAACTGAACTTAATAGCAAAACAAATATCAGGAAGAATACCACACAAACTGGCTTATTTTCTTATTCAAGTCATTCATTAAAACCCTCCTCATTTTCTCACTTATCAGAGGTCACCATCAAATTTCCAGCTGCCACTAAATTTCCAGGCACAACACAGCCCTGATGTATCCACAAGGTCTTTTTGCCACAGAAATTAAGCCTCATTTGCGAGCTCTCCCCAATGTCATATTAATCATTTTGACTGTCCTGATTTTATCACCAGAATCAAAATTTTCTTTCTTCCTGGTGAACATTCCTTTTAAAGTCATTTCGTTGTGGAAACAAAAAATATTTACACAATGAGGAAGATGGATGATTGGATGACAAAATAAGTGCTTTTTAAATGCTCATTATACATCTATTGGCATTGGCTGTCTCATTGTGAGCTACAGGCTGCAATCAGAGGGACACACAGTAGCCGTGTTTACATTGCTGCAAGAGAGACCTCCGGAGCCAACAGCACGAGTAGGAAAGCAGCACATGACTTAAAAAAAAAAAAAAAGACAAGACAAGACAAGAAAGAACAACAGCAGAAAAAAAATAATGTACTTTTTGGCCAGCAGCAGACACTGACTCTGCAAACAGCTGTGCCCAGAACCCATCTGGGGGTTAGTTACAGTCCCTCTGCCCGAGGTCACCGTCTGTGCTGTCCTGGCTGGAGCGGCGTGAATACATCACAGCCTCACACACACCAGGGTGGCAGAGCAGGGGGGACCATCACTGCCTGATGCTTTGTGGGGAGCAGTGGCAGGAGGTGAAGCATCGTCACCCAGAGCTGACAACAGCCCAGCTCTGCTCACAGATCCACTGCCTGAGGAAGCTTTGCTTCACAGCTGAAAAATTGTAGCTGGGACAAAAATATCTGTGATGGCTGTGTGTATCCCACATCCGCCCACCAGCCTGGTCTGCCACCCTGCCCCAAGCACTGGTGTCAGCACATGCAGGGGGAGGAGAGCAGGGAAAGGAAAGGCCAGGAGCCAGGCTGCAGCAGGAACTGGCTACATCAGCCAGCTTTGCCAGGGGTGGGTGTGGGAAAGCAGAAGAGGTGCCAGAAGATGTCTAGTCAGTCCATAGATCCCACAGACCAAGGCTGTGTCCTCTCTGCTCATGGAAAGGGAGTCCTAAAAGCCTGAACAAGAGGCAGTAAACTCCCTCTGGAGAATTGCAGGCACCACCAAACTGGGTGGGGTGGTTGACAGACTGAGCACCAGTGCTTTGATCAGCGAGACCTTGAAAAACTTGAGGCCAAGAGAAACCTCCCTGAGTTTTGCAGAGCCGTGCAAAGCACAGCACCAAGCTGGGATAACCCCATGTGTCAGTTCAGGCTGGGAACCAACTGCCTGAAGAGCAGCCCTACTGAGGAGGACCCAAGTGTTATCTTGAAAGATTAAGTATGAAATAACCGTTCCCCCTTGCCACAAATGACACAAACCATTCCTCATAATGCACGAGATCAAGGAAAGCTATCACCCCTTCTCCTTGGTGCTGGTGGAACTGCACCTGTTTGAGCCTCCTGTTCAAGGTAGGGAATTTGGACAGGATCCAGCAGGTGAACTGCTGAAACACTCAGGGCACAGAGCACTTCTCCTGTGAGGAGACCTTGAAGGCATTACGCTTGCTGGGTCTGAGGATGATGAGATCAAGACAGGTCCTAATAGCAGCCCACTGTGCAAAGGCATTAAAAAAGGTGATGAAGTCAAGTGCTTCTCATTAGCAGCAGTGATCAAGGCAGTGTCCACAAGCTGTCACTTGGAGATTAGACTGAACATTAACAAAAACTTTTCTACCAGAGGACTGGGACAGGCTACCAGACAGGCGGTGGCATCTCCAGCCTTGGAGGTGTTCAAGAAGGCAGCAGCAGAGCCATGGTTGATGCAATCCAGTGTAGGCTCCAGCCCTGTTTTGAGGTGGAATTTAGATTAGAGACTTTCAGAGATCACTTCCCACCAACATTTCAACAAGTCTATGAAATCCTGCAAGAGGTACTATGGTCCTTACACAGGTTTTAGTTACATGCCCCACAGTCCCCTTCCTGCTCAAGGCAATGTCCAGGTCTTTACCTCACATGTAATGCCCTAGCACATGTGGGATGTCCACAGCTTCCCACTTCCTGAAGAGACTCATGGTAAAAGGTCTACATGCTATTCTACTGCATTGGCTGTCCTGCCTCAGTGAGACTTCTATGCAAAAGGCAGCTGAAAAGTGGTTATTTTTAACTCTAGAGGAAAGGCTTTATTATAATCTGGAGCTGGCAAAGTAACAGTGTCAAGTAGACACATCCTCTCCAATGTAAACTCCTCAGCCATGAAATAATTCCAGGATAATTATTAGACACAGTTGAGCATGTAGAAAGAACTCAAATGCTCCACCCCAGGCCATTTATCTGTTGTAGGACAGCACAAAGCATGAAATACATTGCAGTCTTTTATTTCCCCTGAAACATTTTAGAGGCATTTTAAATTCCTGGAGAGGAAAGCAATTTAAGATTCTTCATGTACTCAAAACACCTTTCAACAGTCCCTCAGAGAATGCTTAGTACCTCAGAAGAATCACAACTTAAAGCTACAAGATCACTAGTCCTTTACAAACACTATGTTTAAAAACTCAAAATACAAGAAAACATTGGCCATCATTATTGTTATTATTATAATAATATTTGTTCTTTGCTTCAAAGTAAAGCTTCCATGAAATGAGGTTTTTCTTATAGAAATGCTCTAGTTAGATGATTCACACAACAAATTCATAACTAAGAAGAAGATAGACTGGAAAAGGGAGTGTGGTTTTCTTTTATTAGCTACATGTAGTCTGACTGTAATTATTCCCAACTGGAATATTTGTACATAAAAGCAATTTTGCAATGACAGTAATTTGTACAATTATTCTAATAACATGTTATTCCCTTAATTATTATAAACAAATTCTAAGACTCTTTTTTATTGTGTTTGCACAGCAATTCTCAAGTCAAATAATGAAGCCTCCCAAGTTCCCTTCAAGGTAAGGTAGGGTAAGGTGAGATGAGTGGAGAGTGATCTCTACTGCTGGTTACAAATGCATTTATTTCCTCAATATTCCTTTCTCCCCCTATGTATGCTGAAAAAGCTTCAGCAAGGAATTTCTTCAGCTCTCAGCAGCATTTTGTGAGAGCTCTGTCTTTCCCATGCAAGTAATTCAAAACAATGTTACAGTTCTGTAAACTTCTGCACCTGCTAAGTTGTTTTTCACCATTGTTATGGTTCCAACTAGAAAACATTTAGAGATGGGTGTCTTAGAACTTGGCCAATCACCTTAAGGGGTGGATGGCCGAAAGGACCAATTACCTTATGCCATATAGTACACTTTTTGCGAACTAACATATAAAAACCCTCTAAGAAGTTATTAAATCGCTTCGGCCTCCTTGAACCCTGAGCCTGGACTTTGTGTTGTTTCTCTGTTCCACGGCAAGAACAGCGACATCCCCCAGGAGATCCCAGACTTCCTGCTTATAAAAGGTGTCATCTCTTGTCTCTCCAAGTCCTGTGGGGCAAGTTAACAGGTTGTATTAACGAATTAATACATTTGTATTAACTTCATAGGATGGCACAGAGTGTGGATGCACCTTACACGTGCAAATATCCCATCACCGTTAGGCAATGAAAAAGTCATCTTACATTGCAGGAAACTTAAGGGCAGACTGACATCACCATGACAGTGATGGATGTGTGAATAAATCCCAGGGTGATGAGTCCCAGTCTAGCTCTCCTTAGCAGCCATACAGTAGGACCAGGGAGAAGCCATCTCTTTCCAGGTAGGATTTGCAGTACTGAAGTCTGTAATTTCAATTTCTTCTTGCACATCCAGGGATAAATTTAAGAATTTTTTGACAAAAAGTAGTGGAGTTACAGAAATGTCAAAAATGTGCAGGTGGAAGAAGAATCACAGAATATCCTGAGTTGGAAGGGACCCACAAGGATCATCGAGTCCAGCTCCTGTTCCTGCACAGGACACCGCAAGAGTCACACCATGTTCCTGAGAACATTGTCCAAACACTTCTTGAACTCTGCCAGGCTCAGCGCTATGACCACTTCCCTGGGTAGCCTGTTCCAGTGCCCAGTCACCCTCTGGGTGAAGAACCTTTTCCTAATATCCTAATATCTAAACTAGAGACTTTGTTTTCCACATAACAGAGGGTACATTGATATGACTTTACAATAATTTAGTGAGACCAATAGAAATGCGACAATTTTGGCACATTCCCGCACAACCCAGGCCAGTGGTTTAAGCCACTGTTGTTCCCAAGTCTTTTAAGATAAATCAGCAATTTCAAGTCTCTAATATACAAGTCATCTGCCCACTGAGGTACCCTTGTGCTGTGGATAAAGACTTCCCAGAGGGGAATAGGATAGCATCTGAGGGCACAGTGATGAACACCCTCAAATAGGACAATCCCAGTGACCAAAGCGCAGAACTGCTACATCTTCACTTGCAAAAGAAGGCTTTTGTGGGTTTGTTTTCATAGTGCAATAACTAACCTCAGTGCACAGCCCTCCTGGGGGCCATTATTTTAGGTTTTCCCATGATGTAGTTGGGGGAGGTCAGCGGCAGTTCAGATGCACAGTATTCAGTACTGCTGGCTACAGCACGGCAAAAACGACCCCTTTCTTGCCTCCTCTCGGTCTGACTGTCGAACAGCTGTTGGGCTAAAGAGACAACAGATAGCAAGGATATAATCAAAGCTCCCTGTACTGAGCAGAAACTGTTGTCTTCAGCAGGATTTTGTCTCAGGCTAGAAACACTCCCGTATTTCACAGCAAAGACAAGCGCAGGCTTTCAGAGGAAGTTTTTTCTATTGTTCTACTTTAATCAATCAGTGCCAATTAATGAACATTTAATTTCAGCTCGAGGAAGGAATGACAGAAATAATTATGTCCTGAGACAGACATCCCATCAGCTCCTCCAAATCATTAACTTCCTCAGATGAATTGGCAATCAATTAACTGACATTAAAAGTCTAACACATCTTCATTCCCCTCTCTAGAACCAGGATGACACAAAATTACTACCAAACCTCTGCATATATTCATATAAATGCAACCTTACTCTGTCCATTAAACAGTTTTTCTGGTTCATCCCAGGACATGGGTTCCTCTGACACTGAAATACAATGTGGATTTGCTCTTAGCTGACCCTGAGCAGGGAATGGGATAACCACTCCCGACATGTCTGTTTATAAGGCATCAGCTAAACAACTGTCTTACCACAGAGTAATTCAATCAAGAGCTTTGTGCTATAGATACGTTGCCCATCGTAAAAGAAATTTGTGGTCTTGAAGACAGGTTATTGTAGATAGACTAGAGATGTAAAAAATATGAATACTAGTGTGCAATAGGATAAGGTTGTAGTAGTTTTAGTGTAGCTCTGCCTTCCTTATTTGACTTAATATAAATATTTGTTTAGGATAGGTTGCACAGCACCCTGAATTCCCTGGGTTGTGCCAGTGAGATCCCACTGCTATAAACACTGGAGATGAATCAGATGAATCCTGCCAAACATCTGCTTTCATTTATCAAAACAAGGTTAAGAAACTTGGTCACAATTTATAAATATCTCTTGGGAAGGGTCTTTTCTTGACACAAGCAGAAGTGAGGTGGTAACACTGAAGGGGAGGCTGAGTGCATCCAGCAGTGCCCAGGTCATAACACCTGGTGCGAGCAGTAGCAGTCACGGAGATTATTAATGGTGAGACAGCACCATTTTTTTATGATAAATAAATAGAATAAACCCAAAGTGACATAATCTACTTAGTAGTGTCAAGCAGTCAGATTTATATCTAATCATCATAGCTGCTTTTCAATAGTTTCCATTTATTTGGAGTGGCTAGCATTTTGATTTTATCATTATACCTGCCTCCTCTGCTTTTTTTCTTCAAAAGCATAAAATAAATTATTCTGGAGTTCTTCTTCCTACAGGTTTCTTGTTTGGACTGTCCTAACCTTAGCAGTGAGTAAAATTACAAGGTTTTAATCCAGCAATCCAAGCATAAACTGCGTTGAAGAACTGTCCGTACCATTGGTGCCAGTGTGCAGCGTGACTTGGAATCCATGGCGAATTCCAGAAAAAAAAGCCACATTGTGATAATATTTACAAAAGGGGAGGGATGGCCTCCTTGAGCAGCTTGCTAACTGCCCAAATCTAGGAATCAAACAGTAAGTAACACGATGATGTGGGGAGATGTCTCTTGGTGGAGGCTGTGGGCAGCATACCAGGTGTTATCCCAGCTCAGCAGCAGGGAGTTGGGAACAATCAGACTATGACCTTTCAGTGAAAAGAAATGTGCTTTTAGTAAGAGTAACTTCCTCTCCTGCTACCACCCCTCTGATGGTCTGAGGCTTTGTTCCAGCCTGTGGGCTGTCCTTGTTTGCTGGATCCAGCCTGACAGTGTATCTCTGCCAGGTCCAGCCCAACACAGCTAGGCATGGATAAATGTGACCAGAGGACTTTTCCTCTGCAGCCCCTCACCTGTGGGGATTTAGATGCCAGCAACTGCAGATGCAATCCTGGATGAGGGGATCATGCTGCAGCAGGCTTCAAACAGTGACCCAGAGACCCTGCAAGGGCCCAGGTTGCTCCTGGTCTTATTTCCTCTCCAGTGGAAAGTGATTGCCAGCTGGCTATGGATGTGACTTTTGGGGGATTCCCATCTCTACTGGACATAAAAATGATGGTTGAAAACCATTGAACTACATAAAGGCAAGAGCCTTCCAGTGGCCTTGAATATGCTATTCATTGAGGTCGGAAGCTGCTATGGAATTTTTCAATACATGATTTAATCTGGGCAGCCTGAGCTCCAGAAGCAGAGGGAGGAAACCCTTCGACTCTGGAGCCAGGGGCCCTCAGGCAAGGAAAGGGAACATTTTCAATGGCTTTTAGAGGACACGTTGGCCAAGTCACACATGTTCCAGCAGTTCACTGGCAGCACTATAAAGCTAGAAAAGAAGTGTCAGGTGAGCTTTCTAAAATGGCAAAGATTGCTCCCTACTCTGCAGCATGCTAACATTTGGGCATTTGTGGGTTTTAACTGCCTCGTGGTTGGAAGGCAACCTCTCAGCACAGGGATTTTTGTCCACCCTAAACACAGAGTTAGCAGCAGCTTGTCAGCAGGCAGAAACCTGCTGTGGCACTCACTTCTCTGCAACTGAGGTGTCCCCAGCGGGTTCTGGGGTGACACAGTCCTGCCCTGAGAGCTGCACTGCCTCCCCATACACTTCCACCCACCGACTGCAGGACATGCTGCACCTCTCCTCTCACCTGTGCCAGGAGACAAGCAGCTCCCTCTGGGAATTGTTCTTTCTTCAAGAGAGAAAAAATGGCTTTTGTTTTGGTCTTCAGTTTGCTTCTCAAATGGATCAGTCCTGGGATCTGAATCCCAGTGTGGAGTGGTGGTGCCAGCACAGTGTGGGGAGCAGGGAGGGAAGAAGCCAAGGGAGGGCTGGGGAGGGATTCTGCTCTCAGCCTAGTGAGGTATGAATACCACTGAGGGTATAGTATGGTCTTAACTCCAAAGAGACCAGTGTCTAAACAGCTTTCCATGAACCACTTCCACATCTTCCTGCCTCAATGGCATTCCTTCCCTCCTTGTACCTGTCAAAGTTTGCTGACATTTTCTGCATACAGCATCTTCTTTTCTAGTCCAGAAAATCTGGAACCTTATTAATAAAGCAAACAAACCCATGAGTCCTAACCTTCACTGTTTTGTTCCATTCACTCCCAGTATCCCAAGGGAAAGTAAAACAAAACTTCACTGGCTGGCTCCTGGAGGGTGTGGGAGCAGCTCTCAGTGGGGAGAGGTGACCCAGAGCGGGGAAGCACCCAGAGGACACAGTGACTGTCTCCCCTCACCCTGCACTGCACAGCTCTTCCCAGGCCCTCTGATAAGTGTGTGTTGGGACAGATCTTCAAGAGTGGTGTCCTCAAGTCAAGGAAACAACATCACCAAAGAGGGGCCTATTCAATTTTCTGTCTTTCAAATGCCAGTGGCCTTTTTGTGGGTTGATTTTAGAGACTGGTCGAGGAATTTGTACTTCACACTCAATTGCATCCAACTGCTTTTAAAGCAGAGAGCATTGCCAGCCCAAGAAAAATAATCTTATCCCACAGCCTTGAGAAACACAGTGGCTGTTTTTAAGTGTCTCCCTCCATCACAAGCAGCTCTTTGTCAAGGGCACCCAAGGCTAACCAACATTGATAAGAGGATCACATCCCCCGCTGCTGCAAATGGTCCTGCTGCTCCAAGGGAATCAGGCTCTAAAGCAAAAAACACCACAGCCCATTGGAAGGCCTTCTGCAGGCAGGGCTGAGGCAGAGCTCCCTGCCCACTGCCAGGTACCCTTGGCACCAAGGATGGCAGTGCTCAGTTCAGGTTGCACAGCCTGCACGCTGGCTCTAGTCCCAAGGGGAGTGGCATCATCCCACACGGGCAGGAACCATCAGTTGCATTTCCCATCTCGGGGCCAGTTAACCTCGGAGAGCCAAGGGAAGGGGAGGCTCCCCCTAGCAAAGGTGCCTTCTGCAGCATCCATGAGATGGGGGGGAAGCTGGGACATAAGGATAGGAAACAAACCCTAACACAAGCAGAGCTGACGGGATGGTTGGATATAATTTAACTGTGTTTCAGCAACAGAGGCAGCCCATGTCTGAACATGTGTTTTAACTCCCTGCAGATGTGTAATAGCTGTGAAGGGATCCTGGAAGTGCAGAGAAGCAGCAGAAAAGCAGAAACTCACCATCCCCTTGGTAACAGGAGCCTTGAAGGAAGACATGCCCCATGTCCCCAAAAGATGTCCCAGTGATTGTAAATTGCTTTGCTAACTTTTTTTTTCTGGATGCACAGTTTGCAGGGCTTTCTCCTGTTAGTGCACTATCCCATGCCTCTGTTTCCCCACCTGCACATCCAGGGCAACTGGGCTGTCCCAGGAGCACTGGGAAGATGGATTGGTTAATATTTGCTTAGTGCTCTGGAGATAGCACTGTATAAGTCTAATTACATTTTATGCCCTCATGTGATAAGGATGTCATCTTGGATTAGAGGGGATTAGTTGTTAATGCCATTCCTGTACATACCGGTCCCCTCCAGGGCTTTGATTTCTGCTGAGAAGGTTATTCACTCTGCTTTCAAATCAGTAAGGTCCTCCTAGTTATGGTAATTATGGAAATTGAAGGTTTTTGGTGGATGAAAACAAGACTTGGTGGATACCTGCCTATGCCTTCAGCCAAGCATAGGTGTGTGCTCAGTGATTGATGGTGTGCACTCAGTGACTCTCTTGCTTTGGCATCCCTAAACCTTCGGCAAGGCCAGGGGAAGGGGGTTGAGCGTGGCCCCTCCCTCTGCACTGAGTTCCAAACACACCACCAAGTTACTAAGTACAAATCTAAGTTAATGTTTAGCGCTTGCCCAAAACACAGTGATTGCCAAAAGCCAAAACAGAGTGAGAAGCCACATGCTGGTAATGATTGCAGGGCAAAATGCTACTGCGAGGACATTCCCACATCCTCGGGATGCCCTCCAGGGAGTGCTCCAAGCTGCACACAGGTCCCAGAGGGATGAGAGTGGCCTCTGGCTCCCATGCTGCATGGCAGGAGCAGGGCAGCTCGCAGGGATTTGACTTTTTGGAGCCTGTGGCAGTGAAGCTTTCATCCCTTCCCCACAGTGACCCTGATGGCTCTCAGGGGCCTTCTGGAGAGCCAAGGCCCTCTGCCCTGATTGCAGAGGTATCATGGACTAAGCCGATATCCCTTTCAAGGATCCCTTTGCAGCACTCCCAGTTTCTCCAAGCATTGGTTTACCTCTGGCATAGGCTGGATTTCAGCTTCTGGCTCCAAACAAAAAGGGCTGTCCTGTCCCCACCTCCCACTAGCAAGGGTTTGTCCCAGAGGAAACCCTGGATCTGTCACCTATTGCTGACCACCCAGGAGCAGCCGATGGTAGGGCACAGGCTCCTCTCAGCAGCAGAGGTTAAGGATGCCACCTCCTGGCTCTCAGCCCCCAGCTGACAGGAGCAGTTTTGGCTTACCAGCATGATGAAGAAGCTCATTGGAAAGGAACACCTGCAGGGACTTCTTAAAAAAGCTACATTAAACTTTCAGAGACAGATCCCACCATGGTCCTTTAGCAGGGACCATCTGCAGCCAGGTATAAAACAGGGAGCTGCAACAAGAAGTGGTGGGAAATGGTGAACAGTAAAAGGAGCCCTTTATGGTTCCAGGAACACCCATGGCAGTGCTGAGAGGGCACAGCTGTCTGAGGCAGAGGATGGCCAAGCCTTCAGCCCCAGCCCTGGGGAGCTCAGATGAGCACAGTGCAGGCTGAGGCTGCTGGGAGCCAAACTGGGTCAGACTGGAGGTGCTTCTCCATCATCAAGGGAATGCAAAAGCAACTGGAGCTTTCTGCTTACCTGGATCGGCTCTACAAGGCAAATAACCACCTCCATTTATTTCTTACTGTTGGCCAGAAGAGCTGGTCTTTTGCAAGACAGGGACTAAATTAAAACCACTGTCACTTTGGGTGGATGTTCTCTGTCCTCCCAGGGCAAGAGGTGCTGGGGTGCAAGTGGGGGGCAAGATGTTTGAGGAAAAAAAGCTCAGTTTGGTGTTTGAAACCAGACATGTTCCATGGAAGACACCCCATGGCACAAGAAGCACCAGGGGCAGCTGCAAGACAAAGTGCTGAGGGACATGAGGCTGAAGATGCCACCAGGGTGCCCCGGCTTGGCACAGCCTGTCCAGAGCCTCAGCAGAGCCATCACCCTGGGAGCCCTGAACATCACATTTCTTTGGCTGCAAAGACCAACCTCCCTCCCAGCAGCTACTCCAAATGCAGGGCACAGAACCAAGCTGTCAGGGAAGCCAGCAGGATTCCTCAGCAATTTTATCAAACTCAGCATTTTCTGGTAGAACATTTCCATTTCAGTGAGTCAGCAGCCTTGGAAAGTGTCTGTCTGTCAGCAGCAATGAAGCTCGAGGTGGGCACACAGGGAAAGGCCCCTGGGACACGCACCTGACCTGGCTGCATGGACACTGCTCAGGAGGAGACATGCAATGAACTGCCCCACTTTTTGGCCATTTCCCCTCCAGTCTATTCCTTGTCCATCAACAGAGAAGCTTGTCCAAGCAGAGTTTTCAGGTTAAGTGGACTGACATGCAACAGGTCAAGACAACAGAAGGATTCTGTTCCTTCCCATGCTTGATCACATCCCTTTATCAAAATTAGGCCTGGAAACAAGTGAACTTTATTACTCTGTTATGTTTTCCTCATCTAAATTTTTCTTGCTAAGCCCAAAATGTCTTGCCCTATCCAGAGAAGAGATTAACCCCCCCGCCATGCATTTGCCTCTTGCATATTTGAGGGCTGCTCTCATGTCTCCCTGAGCCCCTTCTGTTGCCTGTTATCCAGCCCAGGTCAAGCTTGCTGGGAGTCATGATGTCCTCGCTAATCTCTGGCCTCCCTCCAACCTGCCCGTATCTTCCCCACCCCAGCGGGAAGCCAGCTTTTCTTCACAGACCTTCTCTGCAAACCCCCAGTCCCTTGTTCCAGCAAGTCCTGACAAGGATTTACAGCCTGTTGCTCAGCAGGGATGGAGCTGTTCTTGTTCTTGGAGAGATGGAGGAGACAGGGCAGGGGATGCAGGCTTGGGGGTAGCCAGCAGATTGGAGACTTGCAAAGAGACCAAAAATGCTGCCAGCCCCCACTCCAAGAGGGATTTTTACCCGGGGAGCTGAACTGTGTCTTCTACATCAGCTTGCAGTGCTTGAACCAGGGCTTCACCTGTCCCAAAAGGGGATGGCTCTGAGTCGGCTCTGGAGGGTCAAGGCAGGAAGTCAAACTGGGCTGGAGACTCTCAGGACAGACCAGGATCCTGGAGTACCTGCCAGGGCAGGGCTTGTTTTCCCTCCTTTTTTTTTTTTTTTTTTTTCCTTTTTTTTTGTGTGTGCGCGCGACCGAGGATGGGCTGGAGCAGGACCGACACATCAGTCTCATCGGGCAGGACTCGGCTGCTCCTCTTCCTCTCCCAGCAGTGGCTGCAGGGCTGCAGACTGTAGCAGTTGCAGGTAACCTCCTTGCAGGAAAAAGCAGGAAAAAACTGGCAGGGAGTGGAAACGAGTGGCAAGCAGATTAGAAACCCAGCTCCTATTTATAGAGCGGCAGTCAAGAAACTGCCCCTGTGACAGGGACATCCGTTTAACCCTTCTGGTCCCAAGCACCAACCCACCCAGAGATGCTGGGCCAGCTCAGCCCGTGCCAGGAGGGAGCATTCTGGCACAGGGGAAGTGGGACCCTGCGCCAGGGCACCTGTAGGGGGAGCAGGAGACAGGTCCAGGCACAATGGAGCTTACAGGGGTCATTCCTCAGCAAGGCAGTGGGGAGAGAGGTGGGGTTATGGGTGTTAGGAGGTTGGGTCAGCAGACAAGGAAAAGAATCCTGCTGCATAGCAGACAGAGAGAGACAAAAATATTTCCTCTAAGAGGGAGGTAATGAACATGTTTCAGGGGCAGCTCCAATGTTTCCAGCCTCTTTTGTCTCCCCTGGGCTTTGGTAAGTTTGAAGGTAATTGCAGCCATCCCTTTGAGGGCCACTGTGTATCCCTTGCCCAGGAGTGGTTGCTGATGCTCCCACAGGCTGGTGCATCCCACAGGAGTGCACTGTGGCCCCTGCCCCCTGCTGCTCCCCACCATGCCCTCCCCAGAGTTCAGACACCTCACAGCCTCCTATCACATCTGCAGGGATTTGTTAGATGTATTCAGAAGCAACCTCTTGGCTGTTACTCTACCTGCTGTCACTTATGGGTGTCTTTATGCCATAAACACCATTGTTTTATACACTGCCATGGCAAGACTTTCCAGCTGTTCCCCCACTTGCTTGTGTCAATAGCTATTTTTACAAGACTGCCTTTCTTTACTTCTTAATTGATCTAAATCCTTTCCCTTAGCTTTCTTGTTAAAGGTGGATTTAAAGAAAAGGAGTTCATTATCTCGGACAGTTTTGAGTCATTATGAATCTCATCCCTCTCTTCATTAATTACTCATTACCCCTCAGCTGTGGAGGGCTGCTTTGTCCCCGATGTGTTTGTGAGCAGCTTCCCTGGCACCCTGTAATCCCCCCAGCCCCGCGTTAGCTCGGTCTGGTTTACGCTGCCTTCACTGTCCCTCCGCTGCCCGCGCGGCTGCTCCCGGTCTCCTCCACTCCCAAACAAGCTCCTGCCTTTCCTTGTGCCCCAGCACCGTCTCTGCTGAGCCCTGAGGCCCCGGGTCCCTCAGTGGGTTGAACCCCATGAGCATCATCCCGTGCATCCTGTCTGCCCCAAGGGACAAGCACCCAGTCCCGCTGTCCCTGAGCTGCGCAGCAAGAGCAGTCCCTGGCTCCTGGCTGATGGGCTGGCACTCGAGTCCAGATGTAAACAGCTGGGGTTGGGGAAGTGGTGCCTCTGCTGGGCCTGTTTCAGTACATGCCAAGTTAAGACAAAGCAGCATGGAGAACGGAATAATGTTGTGCCAGGGCCCTGGGACTAACAGGCCAACATTTCCCAAGCCTTTGGCTGCAGTCAGATCCCCAGGGAGAACCTGAAACGTGAGCATCTCCTGTGCTGCAGTGGTCCAGGGGGCACAATGGCTGCAGTGGGTGTCACTGTCCTCCCATCCTCCCGGCAGAGGAAAGCCATGCACAGCTGGGCACTCAGGTGCTGACCCTGCTCTGAACCAACCTTCTCCAGCCCGTTTGACAGGCACGTGCTGGCTGTAATCCCGTGTTGCCCACAAATGGATCCATGACTGGGGACCACAATGAGAGATGGCCTTTCTCTGGACCTATACAAGCACACACCCATCCAATCTCTGAGAGACCCCCTCCATCCCAGTCTCATGCTTGGGTTGATTTCCATGCCTCTGCTGCCCCAGCAGCTTCCCTAAAGCTTTTCAGGACTTTCTCTCCCCCCAGAGCAGGGGATGGTGGTTTATGGTCTGCCCTCTCCTCCCTGAGGTCAGTGTTACATCCATTTCTGCCCTGAGCCTCCTCCCAGCAGGCTCCTGCCAGGGCTGGAGTGCGCTCGCTGGGGTGGGCCCTTTCCATACTTCATGGAAGTGTATGAAAAGACAAAGCAGGAAAATGTGTTGGGTTGGTGAAGGGAAGAGAGGGGTGTGCGATATTTGCTCAGAGAGGGTAAACGAGGATTGCACAAGCAACAAGTTGGGTTGCACAATAAGAAGCAGTGGAATTACTTAACCTAAGTTACCACTGATCAACTGAGCTGCACTTTCTCAGGGTACTTAAACCAAAACATCTTATTCTTTAAATGGAGAAAATTGAGGTAAGAGACCTACCTGGTCGAGGAGTACAACTCTGCTGACATGTCCTGAGCCACTCCTTGGCACACCCCTTAGTGGGAGGGAAGGGGTCACAAAATCAGTTGAGGGGGATTGCAGAGGGAAGAAGCAGCAGCAGCTCAGACTCTTCAGGACAGAGAAATGAATTGAGAATGGGCTGCAAGTGCTTCCAGCAAGTCTTTACACTTGCCAGGAATCTGCTAACTACCTTTAATAGCTGCAGCAACTCCAGTCCTCCCCCATAGGGGTGAGCTCAGGAAAACCCTCTAAACCAAGGATTACAGCCATTCCTCATTCTCCTTCTGTGAAGCAGTCATGTGGCTGAGGACAGGGACTTAACCACAAAGGGGATATAAGGGACAGATACTTTCAGGTGGTTCAATAAACACTCTCCTGCTAATGTGCTGCTGTCTCATCCTAAAGAACACATGAAAATCCACAGAATCGTTTAGGTTGGAAAAGACCCCTAAGGTCATCAAGTCCAGCTGCTAACCCAGCACTGCCAAGTCCACCACAAAAGCATGTCCCTAAGTGATACATCTTCATCTTTTAAATACCTCTATAGATGGTGACTCAGCCACTTCCCTGGACAGTCTGTTCCAAAGCCTGACAAATCTTTCCATGAATTTTTTTCCTAATATCTAATCTAAACCTCCCCTGGTGAAACCTGAGGCCCTTTTCCTATCATTTGTTACTTGGGAGCAGAGAACACCTCACTACAACCTCTTTCAGCTGGTTGCAGAGAGCGATAAGGTGTCCCATGAGCCTTTTTCTCCAGAGTGAACACCACCAGCTCCCTCAGCCACTCCTTGTAGTATTTATGTTCCACACCCTTCCACAGCTCCGTTTCCCTTCTCTGGACACGCTCCAGCACCTCAATGTCCCTCCTTGCAGGGAGGGGCCCAAAACACAGCGTTTGAGGTGCAGCCTCACAAATGCCGAGTACAGAGGGACAATCCCTGCCCCAGTCCTGCTGGCCACACTGTGTCTGATACAGGCCAGGATGCCACTGGCCGTCCTGGCCACCTGGGCACAGCTGGCTCATGTTCAGCTGCTGTCACCCAGCCCCCCCAGGTCCTTCTCCAATGGGCAGCGTTCCAGCCACTCTGCCCCAGCCTGTGGCACTGCCTAGGATTGTTGTGACCCAAGGGCAGGATCTGACACTTCACCTTATTGAACCTCATACAACTGTGCCCAGCCCATGGATCAAGCCTGTCCAGATGGTGTGCAGAGCCTTCCTGCCATCCAGCAGCAACACTCCTGCCCAACTTGGCATTATCTGTGAACTGACTGAGGGTACACTGGATCCCCTCATCCGGATCATTGATAAAGACATTAAACAGAACTGGCCCCAACACCGAGTGCTGAGGAACACCACTGGTGACCAGCTGCCAATTGGATTTGACTCCATTCACCACCTCTCTGGGCCCAGCCATCCAGCCAGTTTTTAACCCAGCAAAGAGTGAACACATCCAAGCCATGAGCAGCCAGTATCCTCAGGAGATGCTGTGGGAAATGGTGTCAAAGGCTTTACTGAAGTCCAGGTAGAAAACATCCACAGCGCTCCCCTCATGCACTCAGCAGGTCACCTTGTCACAGAAGATCAGGTCAGTCAAGCGGGACCTGCCTTTCCCAAACCTGTGTTGGCTGGGTCTGGTCCCGTGATTGTCCTGCACATGCCTCATGATGGCACTCAGGAGGATCTGCATTAAGTACCTCAGCCTTTGTCACTTTGTTTCCCATGCATCCAGTAAAGGATGGGGATTCTCCCTCTGGCTGTTAATTGCTTTTTTTCCTTTACAGCAGTAGCCAGATTAAGTTCCAGCTGGGATTCAGCCCCTCTAATTTTCTCCCTGCATGACCTCACGACATCCCTGTCGTCCTCCTGAGTTGCTGCTCCTCCTTTCAAAGGTCACAAACTCTCCTCTTTTTCCTGAGCTCCAGCCCAAAGTTCCGTCGAGCCAGGCTGGGCAGTATCCCCACTGGCTCTTTTCTTGGCACATGGGGACAGCCTGCTCCTGTGCCTGTAAGATTTTCCTTCTTGAAGAATGTCCAGCCTTCCTGGACTCCTTTGCCCTTCAGAATTGCCTCCCAAGAGACTCTGTCAGTCTCCTAAAGAAGCCAAATCTGCCCTCTGGAAGCCCAAGGCAGCTGTTCTGCTGACTGCCCTCCTTACTCCTCCAAAGCTCCATCATTTCATGATTGCTGTGTCCAAGACAACCATCACATCACCCACAAGTCCCTTGTCGCAGAAGGAGCCAGGAGACTGAGATTATTTCCTTCTGCTCCTGTATTTCAATTGCATCCTGTAAAACTTTCACCTTCTGCCACGCTCCTCCTGTAGTGAAGTGGGGTGGCCTGTGCTGGCACCCCCAGATGTGCAAGTCTTGGCACCAAGGCCCGTATTTGTGTGTCTTCCACAGAGAACAGCCGTGGTCAGATCTGGGCAGGGAATGCCTGGAGGCACAAGAGGACACACTTCTCCAAGAGGAGCTCTGCATCTGGCAATGGTTGGCCAGGAGCCAGACACAGCTCCATCATGGCCTTCTCCCTTATAACCTGAGCAACAGCATGAGAAAAACCCAGTCAGGGGGTATGGAGAGCCACTCTGGAGATGGAGTAGGTGTGTGCCCAGCCTCCTCCAATCCAACCCAAGCTGCCTGGTGCTCCAGAGGGCAGGGAGACCTCCAGCCATGCACACTCCTCTGCATGAGTCTTGCACATTGGCCAGCATGACCAATTTCTGCATCTGTGGGATGTCCCTCTCCTCAGCTCCCACAATGTGTTTTGCAAGGACTGACCATTTCAAGCATGTGCCAGTGAAATCCAGCTTTGCAGCTTGGGCTGTCTAATACAACATGTGCAATGCCTCAACCTTCAGAGATTTCCAACCCCCTCAGGACTCTAGGGGTAATTTAGGCCAGCACCTGGAGGTCTACAAGGCCCAGATTCCTTCTCTCTTCCCTTTCTTATAACCCCAGATACCTGGCACTGCTTGAGAAGACAGATGGAAAGTGCTCTGGGAAGAAGCCAGGGTCACTGGGCAAGGGTGGACCCTTCCTCCTACTGTTCTGACACACAGCAGAGTCAAAAAAGACCCTGTCATCACAGGGGCAAGATGGTCCATCTGCAGCAGGGAGAGCCATCACTGCCCCTTGCTCCCAGCCCAGCCCCCAAATCTCAATGCAGAAGGGTCTCTGGGCTGGCATGGGCAGGGCTTGGTGACAGCCAGGAGTGCCAGGGCTGGTGTTGATGCTTTGTGACACTTTCCATATATTCTTCTGTCTAGGAATATTTACACCAAAAGCCTCCCCTACAAAACCTGAGCCTCTCATGCACTCCTGGCTTCCTTGCTCCCACCACAAGGTATTTGAGGACCTTTAGCCTTGATCATCAAGGTAAAAATCGTACCTTAGGGGACTGACTTCCCAAGTGTAGAGCACAGCTTCACTACAGGTTTTCAAATTGTGAGGAGCTATTATTCCCACAGGAAAACACACAAGTGCTTGAGTGCTCAGGCTGCCCAGACAATTAAAATTCAAGTTATTTGTCATTTGGTACCAGGCACAGAGACCTGTGCAGTTCCCCTCACTCTTTCACTTCCCCAAACATTTCATCATCCAAATTTCTACTGCCATGTTTTTTAAAACCTCTGCAATTCTCTTAACAAGCCTCAGAACACAGATACCTTTGAAGCCCTTCCTCCTTGAGTTACATGACTTCGCACAACCATCAACACAACTGTGTCAAATAAGACCAAATCATTTACAAGCACAGGTTGGAGTAAGGAGCTGTGTTGGACAATTAATTACTTTAATGTTTCTCCCCCAGGAAGAAACCCAACTTCCACTTACTCTAGGGCAAACTCAAAAGGTTTTATTTTAATTTTTTTTTTTTTTTAGCAAATTCTATCACGTAAATGTTAACAAAAAACATCTGTACAATTGCCATGATACACTCAAAAGTGAAACAAATAAGATATAAATACAGATATGGATGTAACATGACAAAAGCGGAAAAAATAGAAAAAAAATACATGCGCATGAACACGGTGCCAACAAAGTAATTTTTCATGGCTGGCATTTTTCAGAGCGTTTTTCACTTCCCATTTAAAACATTGTTAGCAACGTCCTGCTGTATACTACAAAGGTCTATTTTTCTGTCCCTTAATATGTAATATTATGCTTGATAAATAAAGGGGTGGGGAGAAAAGGTTCTGATGACAAAGATGCAAGTTACATTACTTATACAGGTTACTGGTAAGCTAGTAATAAGCAGTTAAAAAGACAGTCTCGTATTGTATTGTAATCCAGGCAAGCACACATAGTGTACCTTAAGAAAGCCACATGCCTCGGTATTTCTGAACTACATGAGAACTACAGTACGTAGACCTGTGGGGCAGATGGAGCCGGGATTTGCCCATGCCCATGGAGCACTGGTGCAGCCAATGGCAGAAAAAACATCCACATCTCAGATTTCGGCAACCTTGCAGCCAAGAGCTGCTGTCTGCACCTTCTCCCATTCAGATTTTTAAAGCATGGTGGGCAAAGAAAATACACTTTTTTCCTTTTTCTCTTTTTCTTTTTTTTTTTTCCTTTTTTTTTTTTTAAAGGTACGAAAAATCCAAGCCCTGCATAATGGGCAGCAAGAAAAGAAAAGGCAGCTGCAGTAGGTGGCTACTGCCAGGAGAAGGTGAACACAAGCTTCACCGGTGCAGTGAGGCACTGCAGCATGCAGACCTTCCTCTGCAAGCGTGCGTGGACACTGTGATTTGTAGCCAGAGAGACCTTTATGCTCGCTGAAGAGAAAACAAGATGATTGTACAGCTTGTTGAAGTCAAAACTGGAGATCGGAGAGGTGACATTCAGAGCTAGCCCTTTGAGTACTTCAAAGGAAACAAAATAAAAACTGGGTCATGTTCAACATACTAAACAACCCTACTATGTACATTATCTGCGATGATTTATAAATACCTAAGCAGAATGCTCCTACTGTGTACAGGTAGAACATATCCTAGAGTACTCAAAGGATGGACAGTCCTCGACTCACGCAGTGAAATTAAGTAGCACATTAATGAGCATCTGTTGACAAACAGAACTGAATCTGATTCAGAAAGTAAGGCCTGATTCTACCCCTTGCAGCCCCGGGTGTGCCAGTGGCCTCGGGAAGCACAGGCTGGCCGCAGGCGCCTTTTCAAGGACGAGCTTTAACCCCGACTGAGGTGTCAGGAGCATTACAGTGCGTTCACTCTCAGTGCATACCAACAGGATTTTATAAAACATATAAAACCGTTTGAGAAGGAATTCAATTCCTGGAGATTTGCTACAGTGTGCCATTCAATGGAAAAAAAAAAAATCAAAACCAACCAAAAGCAAATGATGATGGACCAAGCTCCATCACAGCTGGGAGGGACTAACAACACCTGGTCAGCTATGCTGACCTTCTGAACCCTAGAACTGGAACAGAAGATGCTGAACTGAGATGGGGAGAAAGAGAGGCATAAATACTAAGTAGTTAAGAGTACAATTAAAAAAAAAAAAAGAAAACCAAACAAAAAAAACCAACACCCCAAAAAAACCCTAGCCCACTACTAAAAATTCAAACAAGACAGCTTAACTGCTGCCAGCAAGTCAGCTGAGTATTTCCTCAAAAGGAAAAATAAATTTGTGTTAAAATCAAATTTGAATAATTCAAAAAAATTAAAAAAGAGCATTCTAATAAGCATACCAAAAGATGTGGAAAAGAAATGGTCCACGGAAAGGCAGACACGAACCATGGAGCAGCCAATATCCCCTATAGTGAGGATGGCTTTTCTGAGCCCGCGGAAAAACCCTGGGAAACACCCCAGGAAAGCACAGAGTTTCTCCTGCCATAGCATTACTTGTTGGGAAAGATGAGGGAACTAGCCCTGCAGCCAGCAAAAGCCTGCACACATATGTACCAGGAGCAAGTCACCTCCTCTGCTCTCATGTGAGCAGGGAAAGGGACCAACAAGCTTTGCAGCCCAGTGCCCACCAGCCCCAATCCCTGCCGAGATGAGGATTGGGAGAAAAGCTGGCACCAATCATCAGCTCCCAGTTTAGCTCCTCAGGGATGGGGCTGAAACACACAGGAATAACTGACGGAAGGGGCTTTACCCTCCCCTGCCGCAGTAATGGAGTCTCATGTTCTCAGTATGTTCCCAAGGTGTCCCTTCAGCTCCCCAAAAGGGAGATGGAGGAAGCTGGAGAGACTCCAAGGCATTGAGAGCAGCCAGGGAACACACATCCATCACCACAGCTGCAGCCATAAGCTGCAGGTCCACAGTCCTCTTGTGCCACTGGCACTGGGGGCAAAACCCCAGCTGTGATCCATGGCAGGTTTGGGGTGGGCATGCCCATCAGCCAGGATCCAGCCCAGGGCCAAACACAGCATGTTAATTAGCGAGGTCCTGCCTTCCCTGGTTACAGGCAGAGCCAGGGAGCCCCCCCTTTGCAAACAGAAGGGTCTCTGTTCAGGGAGGGGTGGTGCCGTGGGGTATTTGATTGCTGCTGGTTTGCCTCTGACCTGGTCTGTGTTATTAGGCTGCAAAAAGGTTTTCCCTGCTGCACCCCCACCCGGAGCACCCTGCTGCCAGCAGTGCCCAGTGAGGGACCCCCACTCTTCTGAAATGCAGAGCACTCAGCAGGAGCAAGTGCTCACTTGTGCGTGGAGATGGCCACAAAGGTTTCTAAAGGCAGTTAACAGCACTGCAGGGTCTTCAGGAACAGGAGGGGCTGTGGCAGGCAACCAGTGCTGTCCCAGCTGGCTCAGAGGTGCTTCCATGTGGTATTTCTGTTCAGATTCAGACACCCTTTCTGTCCTCTGGGATGAACATCTTGCCCAAAGTGCAAAGGAGTTGTGGGGACAAAGCCATCCAGCATCAGTGGGCCAGTCAGAGCAGCAGATCAGCCCTTTGATGCTACAGATTTCAAGGAAAACAGCTGGCACAGAGGTACAGCTCTGCCAGCTCCCACTGCCCAGCCACTGACACACTGAGAGCCTAACCCAACCCCACCCACCCAACTCCACCATCCTATTTGCAGACATCGGTCCCAGAATCAGGTCTCAGGTTCCCTTTGGGGAGTAACAGGTAACCTGGAGAGTCTTTTGAACATATGAAAGAGCCAAATGGGTTGAGAGGGGAGAAGTATTTACAAAGTCAATGAAAAGAGCAAGAGCCCAGCTGTTATGCACAGCACAGCTGGCTGGAGAGCAGTTACAGAGAGATCAGCCCATCTGGGGTCTGTCAGAACTATGTACAAAACTCAGATGTTTAAAAAGAACCTAGGCTTTCATTACTCACTTGGTATCTCTCAGTATTAAAGCATCTGAGGCTGGAATCACAGCCACATCTGCAAAGATCCCCCCATGGAGAGCCCTGCAAGTCAGGCAAGCTGCAACAGGGAGTACAAAACAGGAACACAAGACTTGAAAGAAGAGGAGGACCCAGCCAGAATGGGTGGGGGGAGAGAGCAGGCAACTAGCACACAGAAACCAAAACTGGGTATGAACTAAACCAACAAGATTTGTTTGACTTTTACATGTAGTCCAGATTCTTGGACTCAGTGTTAGAATGCTAACCTAAACATATTTCTGAGATTTCAGCAGGCTATACAAATATGTTTAAGTATGGCTTTCTGATGTTCACTTTTAATGAAGACTGCGACACAGACCTTGCTTCCTTTACATTCAATACCAGTAAGATTCTACATAAAAGCTTTTAAGGGACTAAAATACTGATTGCAATAAATATCTGCATGGCCTCCTTAAGCTGATGGAGCACGCCAGTGAAGAGTAGCAGAAAGGTCTCTGAGAGGCACCGCTGATTGCTTCTAAGTCTACGCATATGTCCACAGATCTCCATTAACTGTGCGTTGAAACATCTGAAGAGGAGCTGCTGTTGCTGTTGGTGGTCTGGGCCCTCTTTATATACAAGTTTAGTAGCTTCATCTGAAAGAAAGAAAGAAACATCAGGAGAAGATGCCAGAAAAGTTGACTGCCAGCCAATGTAAAAACTCGCATTCTGTGGTGAGCTCATTTTGGGGTGAGCTGACACTGGGCACTCTGGAGGAAAAGCAAAAGCAAAACTGACCATATTTCAGAACGGAGACAAGAGGCTATGCCCGGTTCCACTGAAGTTACAGACAGACTTAATGGGATTTAGAAAAGCCTCTTGCATTTCACTTCAGCAGCCATCAGTTCACAGACCTCAATCCTGCAGCCGGATCAGGTCAAGCAGGATTCCCACAGAGGTCAGTAGGGCTGCAGGCACACTGGTGATCCAAGAGCCAAGGGTCCCCCTCATAGGAAACACCCTGAACTTTCTCTGCTTTATAAAATGTTCTTTTTCAATGACATTATATCTTCACTAATGTGGTACACCTAGTGCAACTGCAGTTGTTATGACTATATACTTCCCTTGTATGGGTTTGTTTTCTTTTTCTTCCTTGCCACCTTAACTCCAGATCCTGTCATGACTCACGTTTACATTTAACTTTAAACATGCAGGCAGTCTGCGTAAACCCAGAAGAATGACTTACACGTTTATAGTTAGTGATGTGGTGGAGTATGTTTGTGGCACCAAGGATACTGGGATAATAAAGCCTCTACAACATTTTATAGGGGGATTTCCTAACATCCCAAATATGAAGAGGTAAACCTCAGCACACTTAGCTGTCTCTCTGCAGAGCAATTAGGAGGCACAATTGTAATTTGTTTAGTGACAAGAGAACACAGATATAAAATCCAAGTGTCTTCAGTCTTAGCCTATTTTGGCCTATACCACACTTCCTTACCCATGAAAGAAATTATTGCTTCAAAATGACAGCATGAAGCCCTCTGAACTAAGTAGCTATTCACATGCACAGATCTGTTTCAGAAACAAAAAATGCAGAATTCATCTTAAAATTGCATAGAAATCTTGGGTATCAAGACTTAAAACAGCAGAAAAAAAATTTGTGGTGGCTTATTGAGCAGCTCTGAAAAGCAATCAAACACCAACACAAAATTCTCATCTGAAAGACAGAGCTGAATTAAGGGCTTGGTTTCACTTGCAGCATCAGGTCAGAATTTGAGTTTTGCAGCTAGTCTGACTCCAAGGTACAAAGTCCATTGAAGAGGCACTTGTGCTTGCTGTTGTCCCAGAAGGGACACATGTGCCCTGCTATTAAGGGTGAAGCTTTACCTGCATTTTTACCAGCCCTAATCAGAACTTGCTGATGAGAGGACCTGCTCTCCCACCATCCCCATGCATTCCCATCACTCTCTGCACAAGAGTGCCTGTGCAGCCACAGAGCAGACTGAAAGCTATTTCATTTGTATTGCAGATCTGGTTTTCAGCCAGAGCAGCCAGCTGATCCGGCTCACTACACAATCACCTCTGGATCTAATGCCAAAGGAGCAAAGCAAACATGGCTGGAGTGGGAAGGACCTGCTCAGAGGCAGCTCGCAGTTACACAGGATCAAATGCATCACGAAACCAATCTCTGAACACCATCAAAATTTTCTCAGTGGCATTTCAAATGCTCACACTGCTGAGCAAGTGCTGTGCTGCTCCAATGGTATTTGTCAGGGTGAGACAGGATTTAATAGAGTTCAGGGAACTTGACCCAGAGCTACAGTGAAGCCACTGGTCTTGCTGCTAGTAAAAGCGAGCAGAATGGCTTGCACTACACCAAACACCTGAGACACATTACTCTTGTACCTTGCTTCCTGTGAGTTGTGCGAGATGAGGTTTCAGTTCTTCTCCAATTACTGAATAAATAGCCACTAGGCAAAATACACTGGCTTTTCGGACACTGCTCTCCGTGTTATCATAGCCCTGGGAATGAGAGGAAAAGGTCAGAAGACAAACAGCACTCCCCAACACCCTTCCTCAGCAATACACTACAGAGCTGATGTACATTTTGCACATGTGGCTGACCTAAGAGATCAGTAAAAAACCCTCTGCTTAACATAACAGTTTGCAACCTGAATACTCAAAGAGCAAGAGAATACAATCACCCTATCTGTTCCTTCTGTTATTACTTATTACTGTCATGTTATAAGTTATTAATATCTAGTTATTTACAGCATTAGATAACAACACACAGTTTCCTAACATGAGCTCGGGACTCTATGAGATGCACACACTTCTGTGTCCAGTTCAGATGACCATGAACTATCCTGAAGGGTCAGGACTCCTCGGAGGGCAGCTTGCTTATCAAGTAGGAAATACCACAGGAAAGAACATTCTGAAAGACCCCTGTACGTATGCTGATCTCTGGCAGCTTGGGCAGAGCTCAAACTAGCCACCAGGTCACCCAGCAGCTGGTGACACCAGTCCCAAACTCAGGCAGAGATTTATCACTCAGCAGCCATCCCACCCCATGAGAAAGGCAGACATCACTTCAGCCTGCAGGATACTGCTCCTCTGGATGCAGGGTGACCTCTGCTGGGAAAGCCAGAGGAGGGATGCAGCACAGCTGGGGCTGTTCCAGCTGCAGGGCTGAGTACAGCCCAAAATGACAGTCTGCAAGCCCACAAAGCACTGAGCTAGAAGAGCACAAGACCTCGGTGAGCTCTGAGAAACACCAAGCTATTGAGGATCAAGGTGGAGAAAAGGCTGAGCCTCCTCATCAGGACCAGGGCAAGCACCACAACTCTCCCCTGCCAAGCCCTCTTCTTCCATGGAGACCCCCATCTGTTCATGGAGACCCCCATCTGTTCATGGAGAGCCTGCTCCAGGCTGTTGAGCTGCACACTTGTGCTCACACTGCTGCTGACACTCCTCACCACTCTGCCAGGGCCCTCAGTGTGGTGAACAAGCACAAAGGTGATTATCTCCACACATACTCCTGCAGCCAGGATCCCAAAATACTTCCCAAATGTAAGGAGTATATTCCTTCGATCACTGAGTTTCTAAGGTAAGGAAATATCTCAGGCTAACTAGGCTCTGAAACAAGAACCATTTAAAGACATGGAAGTAATTAAAGAAGACAAATAAAACTGCCTTTTTAAAGGCATGCTGCTCCCAGACTTTTCCAGTGCATTGAAGCTTCACTGTTCAAACTGTTGTCTCCAACAGTGATGGCTAAAACCATTTTTCAACAGAAGTTTAGATCAATACAGAATTGTCCAATTCCCAGAAGATGAGATTTAAGAATTGCAAGAACTGACACTACAAAGTTGGGATGAATGCTAGGATGCATAAGGGGAATTTCTGACTTTGCTCTTGTCCTTCCAACATTTTATGCTCACAATGAGGAGGCCTCTTTATCCCAGTTCTGCATGGAAGTCTTACCCACCCAAACACATCTCCCCCTTTCACTTTGACTGATCTGTTCTTGTCACAATCTCTCCCACAAAACACACACATTTTCTCTCCTCCCTCACTGCTACTTTCATGTATTTCCTTCTTGTTTTCAGCCCCATCCCAGCACTGCCAGCTGCTCGTGCAGGGGACCAAAAGACAACACTGCTACAGCCAGTGCTCAAAGCTAAATCCACAGTGTACAACCAAGCCATAGCACTGGCAAAAACACAGCTCCCCACCCAGCCCGAGAGGGTTATGAAAGAGGCTGAATGAAGTCAGCAAGTAGTTTGGTCCTAATTTCAGAGAGAAAAAAGGAAAGGAGCAACCTGCCTGCTGGGATTCAAATTCAAGTGCAAAGTACCATCAAAGCACAGAACAGCTCAGCAGAATTAAAGAGGACTACAAGATGTATAGAGACAGTATCAAATGTGACTAACTCCTACCCTCAGATTTATTACATGGCTGCTACTGGCTTATTTAGGAGTCAGAAAAAGGCATCCAATTGTGGAACATACACATAAGAACCTGAGTTTTCCTTTCTTTAACACTAAAAGGATCAAAAACTCATACATAAAAATTTTATTTTACAAAAAATTGAATGGTTTAATTTACCAAAATCTGGCCCCAGAGGATCCATCATTCTCCCTTTAGGGCACAGATCTCACAAATGAATGGTGGCTTGTGCTCAGGAGCAGTGACATGGGATTCTGTACCTGTAACAACCCAGGAATGATATCGGGTAGGAGCTGATGCAACGATTCCTTGGAAATCCTCTCGATGACTTTTGTTTGCATTTTGATGGCAGCTAAGTTAATTGGATAATCTGCAGTCTGAATGATGGGGCACAGCACCTTGATGCACTGCTCGGGGTGGATGGAACTCGCCAGGGTGGAAGCAGCTTCTTCAGCAGCTCTGACGACCTGAAATGAAAGTAGAGCAAACCCTTATGTTAATGAGGTCACACTTGACAGCCAACACCACTGGTATGTGCTAGGAATGACTGCCAGGAAATGCTTGGGGATGTTCATTAACAGATCCGCAGGAGGCTCTGTCGAGGGGCAACTGACTCTGAGAATTCACATCCTCTGCCTCCAGTGACATCTTTGTTCCAGCCAGTGGCAAGAAGTCCATCCTGCCTAATGTAACTGTGTCAGAGCTGTGGCTAGTTTGAAAAAAATCACCTGTCACCCAAGACAGACAGGCACTCCCATCCCAGGAGGAGCGAGAGGATGGCACCTCTCCAGCCACTGTCAAAGAACCCAAACCCACCAGCTTAGACTTATAAAATGTATCTCCTTAATCATTACCACAAATGGCCCTGTTGCAGCTTTAGGCTATAGGGTGTCCCTGACCAGGCAGCTGTGCTCTCAGCACGTCTAATCCATCAAGGCACCACTGGGATCATCATACAAAATGGGAGGAAGAACAAGTGGAAACAGCAGCAGCACCCACCCTTTGTAACAAGCCCACCCTGTAAAGCAGCTGCACAAAGCAAGGATGATGCTAAATTCAACTCCTACCCTGAGGGAAGGCAGATTCACAACTTTCACTCTTCCCCAGCAGGTAGGACAGGTAGTTCAAAGAAGAAAGACCCAAATCTGGTCTCTCCTCCCAAGAGAATTTATTAATTTTACATTCTGCAGTAATTGGATAAAAAAGAACAGGATGGGAAGGCAGGTTTTCTTTTTTCATGTGTCTGTGCTAATTGCCAGGCAACAAAATCAAGCTTCCTCTTGGCTTCACTCTTCCTGGCCACAAATAACACACTCTTTGCTCCTCATGTTCTTGCTACAACACAAAAGATGGAAGATACTTTTTCTCATCTTCTCTCCCTCCCCTCTTCTCAGGGCTTACTTTAAAGGGAGGGTAAATCCTGAGTAGAGATGCCCCCGTAGGCAGACTTAAATCCAACACCTCAGCTTTAAGGAGAAAGAAGCATTCTCAAATCCTCATGTTTGGGATCCTTCAGCTAGTCCCTAACTGAGTCCAGGAGCATTAAAGCACCCCCTCTTTCCTGGTTGTGCAGGAGGCTCAGGTGTCCAGCACCAGTTCTCTACCTCCTCCTAAACTGAACTGCCTGGTGTTGTCTGAAGTCAATACTTTGAAACCAGCACTAGGAATTCTGCCCCAGGCAATCTGCAAAACAGCAAATAAATCAAACCATAGGTCTCCTGTCACTTAAGACTGAAGCCATGGCTGCTGAATTTGCCTTGTTCTCCTCTCCCACACACTGTGACGGTATCAAACTCAGGGTTTAATTGACTTTTAAGATAACAGCAATTAATAGTGACCAGAAGGGATCATCTTCACCTACAAAGCCTGCTTCACCCACAGTCTTAGCATCACAGCCATGCTGCTAACATTAATCTTCTGCTCATGCTGACAGCTACCTCCCTGACACAGGAATGGCACGAGACACTTGTACACCCAGGAAATAGCAGAACTCATCCACTTGGCTTTTGGCATTCTCTACAGCAGATCCAACAGTGAATGTGATCTCAGACATTTCACACAGCACAAATATTGCATGCAGGCAAGATATGGGCAGGATGATGAAGCAATCAGAGATTTTGGACTGCTTCTGTACCAGTGCCCTAGTTACAGAAGAAAAGCTGTCCAAGTGCTCCATTTATTTCAAGCCTTTCTCAGCATTTAATTATAACATTAAAACATATTCCAAAATGAATGGCAGTCCACAATGTGGTCAATATTAAAAAAAAATTCTTCCTGAAAGATCTGTGAATGAGTAGCCATGCAGAACAGAATGCTTGCTTTCCCACTTACAGCAAGTTTTCCCTCTTCTAGCTATTTTTTTCCTAATTTCTCTTCAATTTCACACATGAGAAGCATGAAAGTTAATATTTTTCCACATAAGTTAGTACTAACTTAGGAGCCAACACTGTGTGATTTTGCTGGGAAAGGAGAGAAACACCCAAGTACTTAAGGGAAACCTAATGCCAGGCTTTGATAGCACAGAGTGGAATTGCTGGAGTGGATTAAGTCGGGAGCTCCCAGAAGGTCTCTAAAGGAATCCACTTCCTGGCACTGCAGCTTCTGACGTCTGCTTTCCACAAATGATGGAAAGCACGAACTTACAGAGGGCCCTGATACTTTACCATCAATTTAACTATTCACTAGCAAGCCACTAGCTAAAAAACCCCAAAAATATTACTATTTGGACACAAGCCACTTGGGATTTTGTTCTGCAGCAATGCCAAACACTGTTGGGAAGTGTTTTCAGACACTCTCAGAAAGAAAAGCCTGCACATATATCACAACACACTAAAAGAAAATTGTAAAAAAAAATTAAACCTTATATCCTCTTGCTATCCTACTTGACAAAAAAGCAACAATATTTTAGTATAAACCTATGGCTAGACTCTGATCTCAAACACACTACCATAAAAAAAAAAAGCAGTAGGTGAAAAATTCAATGAATATTTGATCTGGGTTTCAGCTCCATATCCTGTTTGCACACAGTTTACTATGCCTATAAAGTTGAAGGTATGAAGCAAGTGTACAAGACAAAAAGCCTATTAACCAATTCCAAGCACAATGAGCATTAAAATACAGTGATAATTTTTCACAAAAATAAGCAAGGGTTCAACAGCAACAAAGGTCACACATATTTTGCCCATCAAAAGGTGAGCAAGGGAAGCTGTGAAGGAATAGGAATTATTTACGCTCGACAGTCTTGCTTTCAGCACTGCTGCCCAGTTCTAGCAAGGATCTGGCTACATTTAGGCAGTGGCTGGCTATTTCACATCCCTTCTCCCTGCAGTGCCTTCCCCCTGAACACAGAAGGATGTGTATTACACGTGTCCAGCATGATAGGAGCTTGTAAATGTGGCAACACCAGGGAGACTTCCAAGCCTCCCACGAGCACATCTGGCGGACAACGCCTGCATCTCAGCCACACTTCAGCAAACCCCCTGAGTGTGTGATTAACTTTAATAACATGCTCGAGTCTCACTGACAGCAACAGGATTCCAGCATGTGCTTACATGCTTGCTTGGATGAGGGCCTCTGGAGGTAACCAGCTCCTGGCTCCCCGGGGAAGCACCAGCAGGTGACAGGGCGTAGGAAGGGGTAGGGCAATACCAGCTGACAGCGAGCCAAAGAGACAAACTCCGAGGGCACAAAAGGGACTCAGCCCTGCTGGCCCAGGAAGCCAAATGCCACCATCCTGCAATGCAATTACCAGCCCTGTCCTTCCTCCTGGCTTTGGCAAAACAAAACCTTCAGCCACCCAGGCAGACTCTGCATCCCACAAGGGGCTCTCAGTATTTACCCAACTGGCTCAGAGTCCTGCTCACCTAGCACTGCCAGAGAAATCAGCAGCATTCCCAAACAGAGGGAAACGCATTATCAAAAGATACAACCTGCCAGGTTATTTGGCAACAAGAACATGCAATTGTAATTGAATTTAGCAAAGACATTTTGCCATGAGGCACAACGCTTGCACCTTGCAAATTGTACATACAACATCAAAAAAATCAAGTATCTTTTTTAATCAGGGCTTTAACCTGACCAGCAGAGTGAAACGACCTTAAAATGAGTGGGAGAAATGAATAAACAGGATCAAGGAACAGGTCTTCCTCCCACCTATGAAGGCAAGATCAACAGATACACATTGGGAAGTGACAGGAATGGCTCGTACTAGCAGTGACACCACAATAAGTAGTGTCTATGTAATCTATCCTTTAAGCCCAAGAAAATGAAAGGGTGCTGTTTGCTACGTGCTCAGACTGGGGAGCTTGCTGTCACAAGAGGATTAGAAGTTAGACAAGTTAACCAAAGGGGGGAAAAAAAGCAAACACACAGAGGAAAGCAGGCAGAACCATTCACACGCAAAGGCTTTAAGACAGCTGGAAGGAGGGAGAATATTCACAGGGAAGCATCATTGTGTGCTTGCTTCTTGCTAGTCAGTCAGGTAGGGTATCAAGCGAAGCAAGATTTTTGTCTGACCTAATATAATTATTCTCAGAAATCTCAGAGATACAAAAGAAAACTAGAAAAGCCATCAAACGATGATGGCTGCTGGATGCAGCAGGTTCAAAAGGGTGGTTGTGAAGCACGATGTGCAAGACTACAGAGAGCCTGCAGTTCTTTAAAAGCACAGACACTAAGCTGTGTGTAACGTATGCCACAAACATGATTTTACCTCCCAGTAAAAGCTTAGAGCAAACCATGGCTTGAACTGGATAGTTTGACATCATTCAACACAGGGCAGGAAGCCCAGGAATGCAGATCTAAGAGATAACTCTTGGCCTTAAAGCAGCAGGTTTTTCTCCTTTCCAAAGGCTTACCTTATGCTCTACACACTGGAGACTAGATTCAGCCTGACTTCTGCTGGCATAACATAAGCTGTGTGTGCTGGTGAGTTCCTTGAAAGACATATGTGATGCATTAAGACCTTTCAAGTGAGTCACAAAAGGGAAGTTTTTATACTTCCACCCGGTTTGCTTCAGGGAAGGAGCTATATTCACATGCACAAAGCCAGCCAGGTGTAGCACACAGAAAGCTGTTCACCTCTAGCAATGTCTTCCTTAATGCTACCAAGGAGTAAACTTCAAAGTAACAGCTTGGGCAGTCCCAGGATTATGCATGGGAATTGCTTCCTGGTTTCAGTGGGAGGGGATATGCTGATGTGCAGTATGAGGAACAGTGTGATCAAGACAGTGACTGGTCACAGATCCTTGTCTTTTAATAGAAAAGCACATTGGAATCATCAAAGTTCTACAAAATTTGCTGGACAAACTTTGGATGATAATTCCCACTGGTTTACCTGGTTCACAGTGCACTGCAGCCACAGGATCCTGTTCACTTAAAGACAGCCAGAACTCAGACTCCATCTCTTCCACTCAATTCCTTCTGCTCAGCTATTACACTCCATGCATTAAGACGTTGCTTGCTGCCTGATGGCTGCAGCAACCAGCTTATGAGTTTTGATAGTTTCATTTCTGGTTTAAAGAGACACAAAGTACTGGCAAATAAGGAAAGAAAAATATGTCCTGACTCACCTAAGGCAGAACATGCCAGGTTCATAGGCTACACAGGGCATCAGTGTAACATGCAGGGATCTCAGCAAAGCAGCATCTGCACACCTGAGTGAGAGCTTCCCACAGGAGCTTAAGCTGGAGTGCTTTGCCACGATTGCTAGTTAACACCATCTCTCCAGAAGGTTGGAGAGGATGAGGCAGTGCAGGCAAAGCCCCACTGAAAGCTCAGAGGCTTTGTACACCATTGTGAAACACGCAGAGCACCAGAGAAGTTTATGAGGCAGAAGAACAAGGTTTTGCTTTCAGGCTTATGAGGCATGTGGCTGTGCTTTTGTGCCAATTTTTGCCATCTAGAGGTGGTTACTTAAAGCCTGTATAGTCTAAGCTGGAGGGGATGGAGGTTTACCAGTACCTAGTCAGGCAAACTGCCATCCCTGAAGGCTTTACAGTCTGATCCAGGCAGGAACAAACAATTATGGACTTGGTTTCAAAGCAGGAAGTGGACTCAGCAATGGGGAGTGCTCAGCAGATGAAAAAGCAGTGTGATTTTTATAAGGGATTCAGAGATGAAGTAGGTTAGAGTGCTTCTCCTGGGCACTAAATATTTGAAATGTGTTGGGAAATAGAAGAAGCACATAAATGTGCATTATGAAACATCAATGACTGCCCAGTTGCAGCACTTGGTAGCTTCCAGCATGGACTAGGTAACAATCAATCTTCAAGACTATGATCATTTAGTGCTTTTCTTTTTGTAGAAACCTACACAGATCATGCCACCACCAGAGGACAGTTACAATATATAAATGTCAGAGGCCAATCTAAAAGCACCTCAGCAAGATAATAAAAATTATCTACAGCTAATGGATAACTGATTTCTTGTTCTTCTTCTCCTCCTTTTAGAGGGTTACAAAAAAGAGTGCACAATAATGTACAATAAGCATCCCAATTATGCTTATGGACCTTTTAGATCATAAAATACAGAAATTTGGTATCTAAGATATGGCACAGGATCCTTTCCTTACACACAGAAAACACACATCAGTTGAGTCTATAGGCTTTGTGCCAGAAACAGAAGCAGGCAATCAGCTATCCTACGATTTTTCACTCTGCAGCTGATTTCCAAGGTATTAAACTATTTCTGTTTTAGAATACTCAATAATAAGAAATTATCCTCATTTTGCTGGCATGAATCTGAAGCAATGTCACATCAGTGGTGTTGGGTCAGCAAGCAGCATCTCTCCTTAGTTATGGGTGAGTAACTACACTGGAACAAATGAGTTAATATTAACTAATTGGCAACAGAAAGATGGTTCTCTTCCAAATAACTCCAAACAAAGACTGATAAAAATCAACAAGATTTAATATCATCCACAACTCCAATTACGTTCTAGTGCTCCAAAAGTAAGTGAAAGGCATTTACACATCAACCCCCCTAAATGTTTCCAGTTATGACTGAAGCAGGCTTGACTCTTTGCATCACCCCATTACATCAACAGCATTGAACAGACTGTTGTACTACAAACAGTATAAAAATAAAATGAAGTTAAAAAATACAAACTAAACATGAATCCAACCCAGAGTCTTCTAGTCTGTAGCCTAGGGTTACATTAATTTTGACCTGCTGCTGAGGTCTGTGCTTTGCCAATCTCCTGCATTTGCACTCACAACAAGGTGTGACTCAGCCTCCAGCTCCATGTACCAACTTTTCCTCTCCCGTATCCCTGGGGGAAAATGTGGTGCTCTCAGTTGTGCTGCTCTGCTGATCCCAGACCTTGCCTTCAGCAACAGAAGGCAAAAGATTTTTAGCCATGGCAAAGACTCAACTGTCTCAAGACTTTTGCTTGGACTTGGTAAAACAGCCAATTATCCAGGCATCCCAAAATACCTAACTATGCTAACACTGCTTTGATACTTCCAACTATGTAATCTGGAATAAAATCACAGACCTCTTCTTGTTTAAAAACAAACCAACTTTAACTAGATATCAGCACTCAGTTGGGGGAGGGGGTGATATTTCCTGGTTGGTGAATATGTTTTGTCATTTGATGTCTCCTGGCCATGCTGAACAACAGCAATATTGGAATTTGGGTAGACAAACAAACCTTCCTGATTTCCAAAGAACCGCCTCTTACTATGACTTCTTGGAGACAGTATCCAACCTTAACAGTTCTGCACTGTCCTCCTCTTCAAATTCTCTTTGCTTGGTCACTTTAAGACTGAGTCTCTTTGGGTCACATATAATTGAAAATGTGAGCAATAGCTTGGAGCAATTAGCAGTCCCTGTGCTGAAGGGGAAACTCAGGTAAGAAAGACTGAAACAGATCCAGCTTGCTCAAAACAGACATTTTCTCCTAACTTACACAGCCTGTTGGACACCAAATTATCAAACCATAACCAAGGATCACTGCCATCTTCTGCTACTAGGCAGAAGCAGTCCAGAAACAACAAACTGAAGTGACATCTTATCAGGACATCACTGACACGAAGATTAACCCTTTCCCAACTAAATTATATACCAGCTTTTCTTGAAATAGTTCTTACAGTCTAGAGGAAGATTTGATTTTATGCAGTTTAGGGACAGTGCACCACTCCCTCTAATATTGCTCTGATGTAGTGAAAAAGAAAACTGTAGAACAGAGTGCTCGGAACTTCCTTTCCCTCTTCAGCTATCCTTTGAAAGTGCCCTTCACTCACCAACTGGTGAATCCTCACTTAATCTCCTGCTCAGTGGGATCCAGTCAAAGGGCAGCTCCTCCTCCCCTCCTGGAGAGAGCAATGCTGCAAAGTCAGCAGTGGGTGCGAGCTGGAGGGCCACCATGGGAAGGGAATTTGTGACCTTCTGGCTCTAGGCTATGAGTTTGACCAACCAGGCCATGCCCAAATGAACTCTCAGTTAATTTTTCACAGACTTAACTGAATCAGCAAGTCCCAACTACAGGTAAAAATACTTTGAGCATATTCCCAGGTATACATTTAGCCTAGCTCATGTGGATACTCAGGTGCAGGTACCTTTCTTAACTTCAGGAATGCTGATAGTCTCAAACTACTGATAGGCAGATGGTGCCTTTCCTGAGCTGCATCATGGTTCTGAGAGCCTCATCTACACAAGGATCAGAAAATACTCATACACAGAATGAAAAATCCAGAACCAGTGCTCCCACTTAATACAGCTGTGCACACACAACAGGCAAAACAGGAACACACCTGCAGTGTCCTGCTGTGACAGCTGCTACCCAAAGGTCCCACTGCAGCTACTGATGTCTCATTATGAAGATGCTGTACAAAACTGTGGCAAATCAAATGTGCAGCACAGCAGCTACTTGCTGAGAGCAATACAGCTCAATTATTCTGTAAAGAAGTGCCAGAACTCCCACCTCTCATTCCTGGTTTATCTTTCTCTGCTTTTCCTTGGGAGGCACCTCATGCAAATCCTGAAGAGCCTTTCCACACCACAAGAACACAGAGGCATAAAGCATGGTGTTTTCAACATTGTTCTTAATTTCTGTAAAACCCACCAGTCCCACAAGGACAGTGAATTCTGACGGGCATTAAAAACAATGCCAGGGACAATCTGGAAAAGTCCTGCTAGAAACATTAGTTTTGGGGGATTTTTAGACAAAAAATACAAAGGGCACTGAGTCAACGTGAGCTGAGAAGCATGCAAGCAGGAAAACTTGCCAATAAAAGGCACTCCTTCTGAACGTAATGTTTTGTCTAAGTGCTTTATCAGAAAATCAATTTACAACTGCTTCTTACTACTCTGAACTGAAAATGACAGGGGTTCAAAGGCTCTAAATCAAGAAGAGGAAGGTAGGCAGAGTAGGGTGGCCCTCATTCACTAAAGCATTAAACATCTTCTACTTCTGCATTTCAGAGAAATCCAGACTGTTAGTTTCTTTCCCTGAGAGTGTTTTTTGGTTTGCTCTTTTGATTTTCAAACAGTACAGTTTCTGCTACTCACAGCTAAAATAACCTTGTGTCAGTGACCCAATGCTCTGGAGCAGTCTAGTCTATTATAATCACCTTTTCATGGCCAAATCTCTTCAGAGATGCCTAAAACTGCAAATTTAGGACAACCCTGTTGCAGAGAAGAATAAATGCCTTAGGTTTCAAAGGAAGGACTTTGGTAACAAAGCCATCTCAGACTGATAGATGAATTCTGGTAGCACTTTCCAGAAGATTTAGTTCTAACTTGCGACATGCACAAGGTAGCTTAAAAGACGCAACTTGGAAATCAATCTACAAAGATTAACTTTAAATGTAATTCGAATTAATCTACTTAAAATGTTATCATGCCCCTTTATTCTTGCTTTACTTCAGAATACTTTCAGTTTTGTATGAGTTCTCTCACAAAAAGAAAAATGCAATTCACCCTTCCCTTTGCTGCTTTCTCTGCTGCTGCAGCTTGGCCTCTTTGTCCATCATCTTCTGTTACTCACCAGCTCCAAGTTCTCCAGCACGGCCCAATTTCACCATTCAGTTTTTACACACAATTCTGCTTGAACATGGCCTTTGTATTCTCCAGTACATTTTGTATTCTTACCTGTACAGACAGAGGCAGCACGGTGCCCCCAACCATGGTCTAAAAAATAATTAAACATGCACTTTTTTCCTACAGTGTCTCAGCCTCTCCCACAATGAGCAGGGAAATCCTGGGAAATTAACAAACAATGGCGTGCCACTCCAGACAGCTCCAAGTCCACATAAACAGCTCTGACAGTCACAACTTTTTCCCTCACTGTTTCAGCATGTAAAAATCCTGTCTCTTCATACTCGGGAGACTTAATACCGATTTGTTCTACTGCCAAGGTGGCTCGACATGTTTGCCTGCTAAGTCTCACAGGTGCTACCTTTCTTCAACAGGTCCATACTGCTTTGCCAGTAGCAATGCTGAAAGGCTCACTCACCTCCTTGTGGGAATCCTTATGTGCTTCCAGTGTTTTCATGATAGTCAACTCCGCATAGTTCTTAAACCTCGCTGGCTGGTTCCGTAGGATCTCCCTCAGGACTCGCAGTGCCAGGGCTCTTATCGAATGCTGTGTCAAGAAAAATAGACATTACAAAAAGCTGCTTCTCAAAATCGTAGTTTGAAGTGAATTCTCAGGGCTCACCAAGAATTCTCATGGCTCCCTACACCACCAGCTCCAGTGGAGTGAGCAGCGGAATCAGTGTAACAAAATTCAGAATTGGGCTCCTTGCTTGGTCATGCACAAAAAGCCACATAAAACAACTGTTGTCACATATACAAGAATCAGAATAACTACTTCGTTAAATTCCATGTTTTTCACAATGAAGTACAAATTTGTATTCACAGGAGGACATCTGCATTACATGAATCTACAAAGGTCAGATCATGTATGTTTTGGCCTTCCTCTTTTGCTCAGCTTGGAAGATATCAAACTGGGCTCCATCCATGCCACAAAGCTGTTCCTCATATACTAATGCAGTAAAATTGACTCTTCCTGTAACTCCTATGGAAATTACTTTCAAGAACTTAAGTTACTGTAGTCAACACTGACCTATGTCTTCATTCTTCATATCAAAAGATCATGGGCAGAACGGGTTTAAAACACCTGTTTCAATTTCATAACTTACATTAAATTTTTGGCCTGTGGCCACTCCAAATAGATTTCATTATTTCAGCAGAATACTTACTCTACTTCATACTCTGCCTTTAAAATATGTGTTTTGCTATTCATCTGCAAAATCATACAGTAGCACAATTCACATGTACTTAAGACAAAGTCACCAGGCCATCTGATACTTGTGTGATGGTGCTATGATTAAACATGTAGAACTAGAGCAGTTGATGCTTAAACTAAGAACAATGACTGAGAAAATGTCAGCCACCTACTCTGCTTCAGAATTAACATTTCTGAGAGTGTGCCATATAATTTATAAGGAGTATAAGAAATACAATAGATTTTTGAATCAGATGAAACAAAAAAAAGAACTGTGAGTGCTTTGAAGCCTCAATATTGTAACATTCAGATGGAGCATAGCTCTGATGTGAAGGTGCAGCAGGGTGTTGAGCCTTTACCAAGTATCATTGTGCTGCAAACTGAACAAACATCCCCAAATGGAAAAAAGCCTAGCCTGTAAATTACCACTTTGATCAACAACCAAACATAAAGCTGTGATAATAACACAGCTTTTTTAACATTTCAAAACAAGATTTCCTATAAAAGCAGCTTGTTCTTGAAGACATTTTTGTAAGAGACAGAGACTCCCCCCCATGAGATCTAATACCCTGCGTCTTTAAACCACACAGAGAAAAAGAAAATTAATTTATTCTAGAATGCCTTTATTCTTCTGGTTGGGAATAGGTATAATATAGCTAAGAGCTTGTAACTTTATCCTAACTCAGAAGAGAACAACTACTGAAGTCTTGATAGTTTTTTACTAGACTAGAACTTCTTTTCTGATTCTAGTTCAATTTCCTAGCCATTTATTAGTAACACTCTGGAGGGAAGGGGAAAAACTTGAACACTTTGGAGTAACTTAAAACTCGTCAATGAACAGAGTGAAAACTAGAGTTGCCAACCTTCAAAAGAAAAAATGAGCAGTGCAGTATCACTGATGAGTGGCAGGTTTCATTTTAAACTGGTGTGGAGGAACTATTACCCAAGATGAAGCAATACATAGGAGAGTTAAGACAAAATCTACATCTCACATCTTTGTCTCCAAGCGTTTCCAGCAGCAAGAGCAGAATGGTTTTGAAATGCTCCTCCCAAACTCCAAGATTATCTTCCCTTGTGATCTTCAGCAATTCCAGCAGAGCTCCTTTCCGCTCCTCCACCCGCTCGTTGTGGTTGGAGAGCTCTTTCAGAAGATCAGCCACCAAATCCGAATGGTCAATGGGTACTTCTAGGACAAATGGCAGCATATCATTTGGAGAAATGGGGAAAAGATCAAAGGTGCCAAGATTGCTAACCCTCTACAAAATAAGGTCCATGTAACAAGGGGTCCCCCAAAAATGCATCAAATTCCAGGTGCCCTCAGTCAAGCAAGCAACAGAATCTGACTAGCCCATAATTTAACCTGAGTTCATAGCACGGCTCATGCATCTGCACATGGCTTCTAATGAACCAGGAAGAGATGATAATTGGATTTCTTCCAGTTCCAACAATTACTTCTACAAGATGAGAACTGCCATGGTTTTTCCCAGACACACACACCCAAAACCAGTGGTCACATGTATGACCTTTAGATTAAAGTACAGTGACTCATCAGTGTACTGCAAAAGAATAAAGCTGATGTGTAGCAGCACTTAAATGAAGTCAAACACTCAATAACAACAAGCTGTTGAGTGAGGCGTTTCGGCCATGAAGAGGGGAAGTCCCAAAGCAGTGTCCCTACAGATGCACGTGGTGCTTAAGGGACTAGTTTGCAGGAAACCCCGGGCAAACAAGAATCAAAACCGCAGAACAGTATTTTTTCTCAATAGCCACAGATGAGGTTCTGCTGGGACACGAGAACAAAGGGTATTTCATACCAAGCCTCGGCTCAGATGCAAAGTAATACACAACACATGCACAGGCAGGCACGTATCTGAGAGCACTACCCATACACAGATACACCAGCAAGGCAGCGAGCTGCCTGCAGTGTTACGAGGTGAGCTGATACAAACCATCCCGAAGCTGATCCATGTCGTCATCAAACACCGCTTCCTTCAGCGCAGTCTTGTCGTAAGTGTTGATTGTGTCAGCGTAAGGATAGGGGTTGTACTCCCGAGCACGGGGCCCTGAAAAGGCGCGGGGAGGCTGGGTGTTCAGGAGGGAGGTTTTGTTATCCAGAGCCATCCTTCCACCTTCCACAATGTCACTGCTTCCACGGACATCACCAGTAGGGAGAGCAAGGCCACCATCTCGAGATACCTGGGAGATCAAGCAGAGAAAAAAAGGTATGTTCAAAATTCTGTGGAAACTGTAGCATTTTTGGAGTTCAGCCACCAATAGGAAGAGGCACAGAATTATTTAAATGTATTATTTATACATACTTCTTAAGTATGTAAAAAAGTAAAACTTTGATTACTACCTCCTTCTTTCACACAACTACAGCTGCTCAAAAATATCTCATGATCACAGTTTTTGTAACCACACACTTGCAGCATAAGATACCATATGAGTTGTGCACTTGGAGTGATCGCAGGTCCTAAGCCTGCGAGGGAAACCATTCACGCATCTTAAGAACTAACATTTCCCATTACAGATCTGACCACACACACTCCATGCAAAAGCCATCACTGAGCCATGCTGAGCCTGAGGAACACTAGCAATGTCTCCCTCCTACATGGGAATCCCACAGAAGCCCAGTGAGCACATTCCGCAGGAGGCCAGAGTTCAAAGGGAGCCAAGGGAAACAGTCAGTGAAACCCCATAATTAAGGTATAAGAAATTAACAACCAATAAGCAGAAGAAGCCTGTAAGAATACAGCAGGAATAACTAGATTTTGTACACTAACAATCCACAGACAGGTTTGATCACAATGTTTTGAGTTGATCAAAATGTTTTAAAATTTCATCTATCTGGGAACATTAATCAATGGAATACTTACAATGTCACAGTCTTTCTTTCCATCACGTTTGATTGGCTCATTCAGGTCCTCTTGACTACGGAAGCTAAATTTCTCAATCGCTTCTGTGACTCCACGAAGAGAGCTGTAGATTTCATCAGAGTTTAGGTTCTCCGTGTCATAATCCAGCATACTAAAGACCAAACGTATATGAAATGTTACAAATGAAATTGGAATCCGCTTCTGACTGTTAACAAGAACAAGCTGGAGACAGATGGTTTGGAGTACCCTTTCTAACAGTGACTGGTAGCACAACACGGATGGAATCAAAGCAGAGTTCGGCTCTGAGTTTCCCCTCAAATGGGGCTAAAACAAGGAGAAACATTGCTGTAAGTGAAGGGAAAACAGGTCCACTGTTTCCTACATTCAGTAAGTGTGCTACCTTCTGTAAACAAAAAAACCCTATCCCCCAGTGTGGCAGTGGTGTAATTTAAAAAGGAAAATAATATCAATCGCTATGAGAACTCAAAGGGTTGTGACAGCTGGTGGAAATGAAATCAGTGACACTTAAGTTTAATAATATATGAAACTATGACAGATTTAAATGGAGAGGAAGATGTATCTTGACATAAACCTTAGTCTAACATGGCCCATTTTAATTTATAAAGTAGTAAAACCTAACTCACTGGCCCAGTGCCTTGATAAAAAAAGCATTTCAGTATTGGGCCTAAGTTTGGGAATTCTCTCACTCAAATCTGACACTTTCCTGCAGTCTATTCGTTCCTCAGAAATTTCTCAGAAACATAAATCCTCAAAAGTTTTGGGATTCCTTGAGGAGTTATCCAAAATTAAGTCCCATGATAAAATGCCTTGCATGCAAGGGCAGATGATATTAAAAGATCTGGCTTAAGAGAAGTTCTGACAAGCTTGGAGAAAATAAAGAGGCATTATTGGCAGGGCTTTGCTCTATCTAGGAGAAGTTGAGTTTGCATGACAATCACTAAATTAATAGATCCAGCGACAGAGAACAATTTCTGGCGGAGTCTCGGATCTCAGCAGAGCCAGAAGCAAACAGACTGAATCAGACATTTACATCAAGTTGTTTGTCAATAAATGGCAAGAAGTGGCTCCCTACAGTGGTGAATTACTATTTCATAACATTTTGGGAAGGATGACAGGATGGGCTTGGAGGCAGATGGCTGGACAGAGCTGTGTTCCTTTTCCACAAAAGAAAGATTCCCTATGAGGTGGGTGGGGGAAAAACCCAAACAAACAAACAAGAAAATCCCTTCTGAATTCTGGGTACACAGCTGTTATTTTCAATGGAACTAAAAGTAGGATATTAAATATCTGTTAAATATCTAGAACCACACCTTTTTTCTGGAAGAAACTTGGGAACTTCAGACAGAGGGTAAGATTGGTGCTGCCCAATTCCTTCGGGATTAACACACTGGAAATAGCCATAATCCCTGGCTCCCAAGCAACGCGCTCGCACTACACTCACACAAGCATCAGCACCGTGTATTTTGGCAAAGAAACCAAAGAATAACTCCCCAAACAGTGACTGGCAGGTCAGGGAGAGCAAGAAACCACTTAAAGAACAGACCAAGATCAGGAAACAAAAGCTGTTCATAAACCTACAGACGTCAAAGTATTCAGGGCTTTTCAGACAGCTGAACAACAACTGCTGCACTGTGATGGCTTTCCAGACAGAAGGGAAGGCAGTTCTTAGGTTCTTCAGAAGTACCAGTCAGGAACAGGAAAATCTTTGTTTCATACGACCTCAATATTCTACCTTTTGAGCTCAAGCACTTTAATTCACAGATCTTAAAGGGTTTTTTACACAAGGCTGAAGTGGGCAATGAAATCACCATTTGAAAAGGTATACATGTGACTGTACCTGTGTACTCACACCAAGAGATGACATGACTTATCAAAGGTCACACAATTAAATCCATGGCAAAAAAACCAAGAAATAATCACAAATACAATACTGACAATAAATCTTCTGCTGAAATCATCACTTCTTTCCTCAGGGATGAATTTTGCTCTACACTGTTACCAAAGAACAATCAGAATACAGACTCTTCAGTGCTAAAGGACTAAGGCAATTTCTCAGTGCCACCAATCTGATGCATTTGTCAAAGCACAAACCCACATTTTAATAAAAATCTAAAGAATCCAGTGATTTCATATGTCAGGAGTAAGCCTGTGTAGGAGGTCACATTATGGCTGTGCTCTACATGAATGAAAATTCTACAATGTGAACACACGTCTCTACTGACAGTATGTGCACTGGAATACTTCACAGACAACACAATGTGGGGAATAAAAGTAAAATGGAACTACACTCACCTTTCGGGGGAAAAAAAAAAAGGCACAAAAGGGAAAAAAAAATTATGACCCATGCAGAAAACTAGAGGAAAGGCACAGGATGAATAAGAAGTGAGTAGAGATGAGCAGTGTTTAGGGATGTCACAACATTATTTTCCATCTGCTGCACAAAACCAATGCAGCTGTCTTTATGTTTACCAAGATACAATTTGGCAGTTTTCCAGTCTGGCATAAAATACATTTTACTTCCATAAATTGTTATTCAGTTTCCAATCCAAACTATGTGTAAGTAATCCACAGTTTAGTGTCTTCAAGCAGTACACAGTAACTCACATCCTTGCACTTTCAGGCTCTGGGCTGGAATATACATTACATTATTCCAAACCTTATTATCTGGTGTCAGATTAAAAAAAGACAGAAGAAACACTCTCAATTAGTTTTATTCCAAAAATCAACACGGATCTCCTCCACAGATATCTCCACAGTGTCCTAGCAGAGTCAGAACATTAATTTAAAGTTTTTAATTCTGGAGGTATTCACAGAGGTACCTACTATTGTATTCTATTTTCTCTCTCAGATGTCACAGCTTCTCAAATTTTGAGCCCTCAAAGAGAAATTTCTTTGCTTTTCTTTCAATAGTTTTTCATTAGGAACTTTTGGTTTTAAGGAAAGGCTATATACAGTCATTCCTCAGGTAACAGGCATATCTAAGTCAGGAGAAACCCCATTTATAGATAGTCTGTTCTCAGGGTTTAAACTTAAAAAAAACCTAAGGAATTTAACAGAGATCTGACAAATTAAATTTGTATTCAGGCTGGGTTTTTTTATTAAAGCCAGCATACAGCTTTAGTCCAGTACATTGATCCAAGATCTGTATGCAGACTGGAACAAAATGTGAGGGCACAGGAGGAGGAATAGGTGTCGAAATTGCGACTGATAAAATCTTGTGGTAAGGACAATTTTAATTTCAATACTACAAATTTCCAAGATGTTCCACAATCACATTATACAAGCAAAGTTCTGTGTGACATCAGTCCTGAGCTGTATGTGTCCATCTGGACGTACTCAAGTGCCACACGCACAGGCAACCAAATTGAAAGATCCTGCCCCGGTATCATAATGCAACCAGTACCTGCCAAAAGTGCTAAGCAACTGTGTTCTGCATTGGAAACCAACTGTGAAGCAACTTCCCTGCCATCTTCTTGAATGGGTACAAGAGTCTGGAAAAATCCACTTTTTTTTATCCCCACTTGGATGCTGCATCTTCCCCAAGCAGCGAGCAAGTGGCTGCCCATCACCCCTGCCCTCTGAAAGCTACCATCATCTCTTTTCCTTTTCCAGCCAAAGCCTCTGCAAATCCCACATCTGAACAAATCCCACAGTGTGAAAGGCAAATAATACTGTGACACCTCAGACAAGGTGGTTTAACAGGTAGCTTGTTACCTGGGAGAGTAAGAGCGTCTGAAAGTCTTGTGGGAAGGAGCAGTGGGGATGGAGTTAGGCTGAGAAAGGGGAGGGGGGTGCTTCGACAGCCCATCTGCACTCCAACCCCAGAGCCGACTGCCGTGACCAGAGGAGAAACAAAAGAGAGAAAAAACAGAGAAAGGAGAGGGAGGAAAAAAAAAAGAAACTATAATCTGAGTGGCTTAGTGCTGTCATGCTGCCTTGGAGAGAGAAAAAAATTAATAGAAACAAAATTAAACAAGAATACTCCGTTGAGCCTCACAAGTCATTGTTTTGGCCTTTCGTATTTATTTCCATTTTTATTCCTAACATAATATGATTAACAAAAAATCCAGTCCCTCCTTGTCCTAACCAGCAGATTTTACAAATGGATATAGCCTCTATAAACAACTCTATTTATAATGTTCTACGCAAACAATCCCTGGCCGCATGTGTATTCAAACTCTAAGTAGGTATTTCTAAGCAACAGGATTTCCCCGGAAGAAAGGAAAATTGGAGTTTATTTTTTTATCAGACACCTGAAGGTAGCTTGTAAAGTTTGTCTGCTGGTGCCTCTATAAAAGCCTGCAATCAGGCCCTACACAACCAGAAAACCTTTGCAGGGCTCTCCAGACAGAAGGGAAGGCAGTTTTTAGGTTCTTCAGAAGTACCAGTCAGGAATAGGATCTGTTGAATCTGTTTCACCAGATTCAAACTGAACCCAAATATGCAGCAAGTGAAAGTCAGTCTAGAGTGTAAATGCATCATGGGGACTTGGCCCAGGTCTCAGCAGACAAAGCTGGAAAGACTGGGTGAAACCAGCCTCCGAGTTGATTCAGATTTCTCCTTAAACTTTCACAGCCTCTTTGAGTTATTGTTTGACCCTGTGGCTTTGGTCAAGACATCCATCCCTGAGTCAATTTGTCTAACCTCTGCTTTTGTCCTTTTCCCATTATGGTACATGGATTTTCAAAATCACCTTCTAAATGAGAATAAATGCTTGAGCTGGTGGAATGTTCACAACACCACTTTGTTTCTATTACATTTCAGCACTTTGTCTTGGATAGTTGTATTTGTATATATGCAAGTGAAAGATACTTTAAGATCAGAAGTGACAAACAAGTCAAGAATTGCTCCAGTGCAAACAGCAGCAAAGCCAGTTAAAAAACTCCTCTGAAGAGCAGTGTGAAGAATTTCACTCATTAACCAGCAATCAAATCCCACAGCTATAACATGCCACTATTATCATGGAAATACCCCAGACTCCCAGACTGCTGATCAGAAGTCTCAGAGCTCAGGTCTCACCTACCTGAACACGGGCCACCAAACAATGCAGGCTTGTCCTTATTGCATAAAGTGGGTGGCTTATTTTAATTCTGTTTCCATGCCTTTGCTTGCTCAATTTAATACTGAAAGTGTCAACTTTTTTTTTAATGGTATTTTCTATTATCACCGAAATAGCAAGCATGTAAGCTTACACAGCCAGATAGAATTGTTAGCCTTTTATTCTGACGTACTTCCTCTAAAGAGCTTTGAAGGAGTAAATTTTTTTTTAACTTTAGGTGATTTTTGTTTATTTGTTTTTAATAACTGAAACTACACACAGGCTTCTGGGTTACTAATAACTGCAGCAACCCATTCCAAATGCATTCATTTGCTATTCCTTCAAGTACTCCTACAAAATTCTAAGTCGATCTACCATTCAGAACAGTATTCTAACACCAAAGGACTTCACAACTTAGCGTCTTCCTTTCTGTATTACAACATAATTTATTAAATCTCAGAAGATTTTCTCTGTCCAACACAAACTCCATTTGCCATTCATCTGTGCTTTGCCTAGGAAACATTCTTCTCTTTCAGTCTGAAGTCTGGGGTTTTTTTCCTATTATTTTCAGTCTTCCCAAGTGCCCTTCCCTGCTTTTCTTTTTCAGAAAGAACATCTTTCTTCTATAACTCCTCTCACCAAGAACTAAAACTGTTAAGGAAAAAAAAAAAGCAGATACAAATGCAGAAGTAACTCACAGATGTAGTGGATATGTTATAGTGACCATGAAGCAGAACTGGAGGGAGTAAATGAAGGCAGGAGAAAAGACTCTGTCCAAGACCCTGAAAGCATGCTACCGTCCTGAAGATGAGTTCAGGGGATACTTAAGTAGATGTTATCATCTGGATAGGCAAATCAGCTGCTTGCAGAGTCCAGTTCAACCAAAACATTCAAAATCTATCCAGAGAGCCCAAATACATGTACACATAAATACATACACACACCCCCCAAAAAATCAGGCATCTGGAATACATACATAATACAGTAAATCTGTATCAATGAAACCTTGCTGATTAATGCTAAAGCTATTGTCCACAAACCATTAATAATATGGGAGAGCAGCTATGCTTAGCAGCGTTTTCATATTCCTACAGGACCCAAACATCCTTTCCACACATATCCCAGCTCCAAAGACACGTATGCCTCTGGTTTTGACTCCAATTGGTGCATCAAGAAAAAAAATAAAAGGAAAGCATAATCTTCAAAACCAAAGCTGGCATTAAGAACTGGAGATAATCCTTCCACTGACTGCACTCAGGCTGCCTGCACAAGACACAGGCAGGCACAAGGTAAGCAGGGCCTGGACACGGAGCACCCCAGGAGGCAATGGGAATACACAACCTGACTGCAAACCTTTGACAGTAGGCCCCATGACAATGTAAAGCAAAGCCTACTTTTGGAGGAGAGCTACACAAAGAAACTGGGAATCTTTATCCTTTTACACTGCTATCAGAATGACCTGGCTGTCCTTATGCTCCAAGTTTGTAGAGAGAAAAGTGACATTTCACACCAATGCTGAATAGCAAATGACAAGCATTTGAAATGGAAACATGACACTGAAGCACTATACCAAAAAAAGCAATACTGCAGCATACCCTACTTACCACAACCTGTTAGCACATCTTTCAAAGCCTTTTCTCTGAAAGAAGGACAACCAGAGCTACATTCTCCCTTTAAGTCAGGACCATGCCCAAACTGTGCTGCACAAGACATTTTCAAGGAGGAGGCAGCCCAGCAGAGCATCAGAAGCTGCTGCCCCTAATTTGCAGTACTTGCCACTGCCTTTTCTACAAATGGCAAAAATTTGCAGATACTGTTACTGCTCAGAGGTCACTCACCACAAATATGTACAACCTCTCCCCTCCAAATATTTTAAAGGGCTTTCATAGCAGCTTCCACCCTTACCTATCACTGAAAAATAGCTTTTAAACATCACTCTTGAATAACTAAATCCAGCAAGGAAGCAGGACATGCTTCTCAAAGACACCTAAATTTTTGAATAAACACCTCCAAGAACTCTATAGAAAATGGAAGGAATGATTGTTTTCTAAAGGAAATTCCTGGACGACTGCATCCATGGCAGAATGCTCTGGAATTACATGCCCTCTCTAACTAGTGCTTGAGAATAAATCACACGGGGAAAAAACCCCTTCAGTTTCTAAACCCAGAATGCTAGAAAACAACAGCAACAATGTACACTGGATGCTTTAATCAATACTTTGATATTTGCCTCCTGACATCAAGAGGTTAGAAGAAAGCAAAGACAAATAGAAAACAGTGAGTGAAGAGGCAATAAACAGTTGCGTCCCAATGGCAAAACTCAAAAAGCATGGTAAAAGATTGTGGAATTATAAAATAAGTGCCACATGCAAACATGGCCAACAAAACCACAACGTAACCACAAGGAGACACAGTTAATAATTTCCCATGACAGAAATCAGCAGGGCAACAATGCTCAAGCTAGTCAAAAAGGAAGCAACATAGTTGGAACCATTCCCCTGAAACTCTACCACTTAATTTCTTAATGAAACCTTTGTGGAAAAAACTCATAATAGGCAACTCAACCTTGGCTTGCAAACTCTCGGTTTAGTTTTGAATTACAGCAGATTTAGAAGTCGCAAGGATGTATCTAGATATCCAAAATTTTCTCAGGAAACCCCAATGGTTCTTATGCTGCTGGAATTAGTACAATTATTCATTAAATGCTAAAGGCCTATACTTTCCCTGACACACTGGAACTCACATGTCTAAGCATCCCTTCAGAGAGAGTTTTGCAAGTAACAAGCACAGATCAACAGATTTCAGTGTAAACTACTACACTGCACTATGAATTGCAGTCCTCACCCAACATGGTTCCTTCCTTATGTTTCTTACATGAGAAATGTCATGAAGAGGACAGGCAGACAAGGGCAGCAAATTTAAGCTTTCCCAGCACGAATCAGATCTTGTCCAGGTAAGAGCTTGATACTTTCCTCCAATATTTCTATGGTCCCAGAAGATACTGTTTACAACGTCATCTCTCCTGCTCTAAGTTTTAATGGTGCAAAATATCCACATTCCCAGCATCCAAGAGTCCATGCTGGCTGAATACAAGATTTTGGAGAGGACCAATATATTCTAGGGTAGCACCTGCAGCTTCAACAAAACACCTGGTTGCAATAGACCTGCTGCCCAAAAGACCAGGCCACTACTCTGCTGGTGAGCAGCCAGGTGAGCAATTTGGGAGGTATTCAGCATTGAAACAGAGTCACCACCTCTGCCTGTCCTGCATCCTCACGAAGAATAAGAGGGGAACAGGAGATGCAGCACTTCTCTCAGCAGCACAAGCACTGTACTACAGTCAGAGGAATTACTGATCACAAGTCCACACCTAAAAAATAGGCACGACCTGAAACTCCTGTTCTGAGAGTCATCAGAGACTTTGTGACATATGCAAGCTCAACAAGACCTTAATTCTAATGTTGCCAATTAATATTACTTTTATTTATTACCCACAAATGTAATTCAGAAGAAGGCCATGAAAGAAAACTAACATGATAAGAAAAGACATTGAAGATTACACAGATAGCATGAGGACTGGAACACTGAAGTCAATCACCAACCACGTATTATCATGTTCAAACACTGCTTCTTTGCAGAAATCTACTGTAAACTTCTTGTCTTGTTTTTGCTTTCAAAGTGAGTCATATTCTGCAAACACACACTCAGTGTTGAAATCCTTTAGTATTTTGCAAGGGGTTTAATTAGCCTGCCACATTACCTTGGAGACAGTCCACCATGGGAACAGTTGGTAGGTGAAGTTAAGGGGCTGGTTCTGCTGCTGGAGTGCCGGGAAGGAGTCCGACCAAGGGTATTGCTGGGGGAACCCTAACACAGAAGCAGGAAGACAGGGATTAGCAACGTGTTGCAATGCACAGGCAGGAGTACAACAGGTCCAAACATTGCCTCTGTTTGCTCTAGACAAGCTTAGTGCAGTTTTGATTATGCCTCTTGACCTAAAAATCTGCAGCCATGGTTCATGTAGTCTTTAATATGCTCCTGAAGATATGATTCTGAGGATAAAGCAAGTGTATGTGCACTTCTCTACAACCCACAGTACCTGCAAATTTAAATACACAGCATGTACAGCCTGCAAATATTGCCAGAGAAATGGTTCATCAATCCAGCTATCCAGCTTCTCAAACAAGATTTGCAAGGCTCCAAAATATGCTCACCATTACCCTGGCAATTTAGCATTCTAATTACACAGCTATTTTCCACATTGTCTAAAGCATTCTGATTGTTAGGAGCATAAGTAAGCAGTCTAGCTTATCATTTTTCCACTGGTCTGCACAATTTTTTATACCACAGCAAAATGAGTAGAAATTGCTCTCAATTCTGACACTTTTCACATAGAGTCAAAAGTATTAGAGAATCCACACCATTTGCTTGGAAGCCTAACGCTGCAGTTCTAGCTTACACTGAATTCTACTCAGCCCTGTGGAAGTGCAAAGATTGGGGGGTTCAAATTCCAGCATGTTCACAAGATTTCCACATTAAAAAGACAAAAAATTCCCTAATCCTTGCTGCTCTGGGAAGGGAAAGAAATTTCCTTTTTAAATCTTCTACTAACATATTCCTTCAGTGAAATAAAAATACATAAGAGCTTCATATAAAAGCAAAACATAAGGTAATAGGCATAGACTGAGGTGACCTTGTAGGTCACATTAAAGATCCTGCAAGCTTCTTAAAAGACAATATATCTGTCATTAAACTGATCTCAATAAATGTCATAAGCCCAGAAAATCTGTGGTATCAGGATTTGTTTTAGCCAAAAAGTCATTACTGGCAGGACTTTCAAAAGCACCACCAACTTGAAAGCACAAACCCCACCAATTTTAATGCACTTCTCAGTAATTTTTTAATCTCTTCTGGTTAGGACTACATTAAATTTTAAAATAACTGAGTTTTTTATTTTAATGGTCCCTATTAAAAGCAACATCAAACAAAAGCCTCTGTTGCCATATTGCTTCAAGACAAGAGTTACAGATAATTCAAACTGAACATCTGCAACAGCTTATCAATGAGCTGCTGTCTTCAGGGCTCTGCTGTTTGCAAGGACAAGGGCCTCTCACCACACTGGTGTTACTGGAGTTCTTGAGGTGGTTGTGCAGGAGCTTGGTAGCACCATCCTGGAATGTTTTTGGCAAGGCACCAAGTAACATGGTAAACTCAGGAGTGTTCAGTTCAAAGAGAGAAATCAGGACTATTTGTGCTGCCTGAAAAGAAGAAGAAACAAAGAGACCATCAGTTTTTATTCTTTGAAAAGAGCATGCATTCTCATGGTAGTGAACCTTACAGTATAAAAGAAGACTCCCCTACCGGACAAATCTCTGAAATGTTTTTTGTGATGTATTATAATAGCAATAGTTAATTTTTTTAGTTCTTAAAGCTTAAATATATTTTTGCATTTATATCATTATTTGCCCAGATGTGAAGCGTACAGCTATTCACAACTAGTGAGAAATTCTTACCATTGTCCTGTCCAGCACATATTTCAATTGAACAAGTTACTGCAAAGATTTACTGAGAACAAATAAAACTAGAAGTTCAAATAAGTATGAAGACTCTAGGACTGCAATTTGTCATTCCCGTGCTTTTTATTTTATATGTGAATGGCACTAGTTCTCTTCCCACCCAACCTCTCCTCTTCCTAGGGATCCTAAATTTGTTTCATCAAACAGATAATCCACTTCTCCTTGTAAATCTTAACCACTGAGGCTGTTTCAGCAATACAAGACTCCATCTGAAGTGGAACATCTATGAGGATGGTGAGAACCACCATTCTCTCAACCATGGACAGACTAAACCCCACCAGATTTCCTTAATTTAGTAAGTGAAACTGAGGTACCACTGAAACAATTGAGAATTCTGCCATTAATTTTAGTGGACAGGATTTGCTTTATCTGCCTCAGAGAACTGCTGCCAGAACAGGATCTCCCCTAATCCATTAGCAAACATACAGCTCTGCATATCCTGAACTAAAACAATGGAATCAAATGGGAATGGAAGCAGAATAAATCACAGTGTGCAGACTTGAAAAAGTAATTAACGTCACATGTTCCTAACTAGACTTCCCCAGCAGCACTCAACCTGAGAGGATGCACCAACTCTATGGGTTTTTTCCCTGACTTTACTTTGCAAGTATACAAACATACAAACATTGATAAAAAGAACAACAAAAATGAAGCAGTGATGAAGGACTTCTGATGGTCTGCAGCAGCACCTTCTCCAAGGGGCGTGTAGCCATTGACACATCAACTTCCAGAATACATATCTGGACACGGAGCAGTGGCTTGGGCTCACAAAGTTAAGCTGCAAAGCTACGAACGCTCTTATTTTGGAAAAGCATACACACATGCTTAGGAAGAGCAGACACTTGTTTGACCCTTTCAGGAACTTTCTAAAATCTCCTAAAAATGAAAAAAAACTTTGAAAAGGGTACAAATATAATTCACTGCTGTGGGGATAAATGTACATTCATTGTTCTCATCAATTTAAAGAAGGATTTTTAAATAAGTAATGTGTTCACAAACACATTGTGCCATAATTAAGTGTATCTGCAATTCCCTGTGGAGTGGAATTCTTCACAGATGATGAACTTGGGTACACAATAACCTTTCACAGTGGAGGGGAATCACAGTACCTCATTGTTTCAGCGTGCAAACTGCAACTCAAGCTATACTGTTTCTTCTGCCATCAGCAGCAACTAGCACAGCTTTGTATATAAAAACATTTTCCATCTATGAAAGTTTGGTAAGTATCATCCTTTTCATACGGCCAACAAAGGAACCAAGGCCCACAGCACTCAACGGGCTTCCAAGGACTGCAGCAAACAACAGGTCTTCAAACTTCATTCCCGATGGATCATGCTGTCTCTCCTGCCAAAACTCTCACTGACTTGAACATAAACACAGTATGTCATTATTCACTCTATTCTAAAGATCTAAGGATGAAAGAAGTGGGGAGATAATTTTCCCCATGGCTTTCTCATCTCCATAGTCTACCCTCCTCTGACCTGAAGTTTTGGGCAACTCTGCCATGAAGCCTGCCTGGTATCCAACAAGGAAGTGTATTTCTGTCCATTTTGATCCAAGAACTTTTAAGTTTTCACCAGCACAGTATTTTCTGTAATAAAAATATTACTGCACACAAGAGATCTCAGAACAAGGAACAGCAAGTTTCAGTGAATGCAGAGTGACAAGTCATGCCAGAGGACATTCCCGCTGGTGAACGGCATGCGTATCCTCGATGGTTAGGAGTGGACATGCAGATCCTCTGTGTCAGAACAAGCAGATCTCACATTCATTGAGATTAAAAACAAACAAACAAAACCAAAAAAACCAAAACCACAAAAAAACCCCAAACCAAACCCCACGAAAATTGATCAACGAGGTTCCCAGATTGAGAGATTGCTTAGAGATTAGAGTATCTGGAGTTATCAACTGGTAAGTCAGGAGCTGCTCAAGGTGTGAAAGGATTTCAGATACCTCTGTCCCATGTATCTCCCATTGACGGGTTAGAAATAAAGTCCATCCTTGGAGACCTCCTAAGTAAGTAGGGCAACCAGGTGCAAGAGCACACACACACTCCACGATGGGACATTCTGGAGGTACCTTTCTTGTATGACAGAGATGTTCCAGATGCATCTCACAGATCTGAGCAAAACCTTCAGCAAAGCTCCACCACTAACACTAATACCACAGACACTGTCCTACAGGAGTAGCTGAGAGAAGTTTCAGGTCTCAGAGGTCACTACAGTTTTGTTCCCCTTTTGCGTTTTGGCTTTAATAAAAACAGAACTATGTCTGCCCTCTCTCTTTGCACAAAATACAGCTTGTCTTTAGGAGTGTCTGCCAGTATTCTGTGTATCCACTGCTCTTCAGCAGCTTTCCTATCACCTGCAAATAATCATTGGGCTTTGAATGAAGTGCTGAACAGTATCTCCCAGTAGCCTCAAAGAAAACAGACCTATAGTTTATGCCTTTTGAAATAAAGCCAAGGACTGCTACATCCTGAGAGGGTGCTCCAGTAAAGGTCTCAAAGGCAACACTGGAGTTACATGGGTAAAACCCTGTCTGTGTTCTTTCTAAATCATCCTCAGCCACCCAACTGCACTTCCAAGTTTATTTCAGGCAAAAGCCATCATTTGGAAGTGCGCCCATAATTTCCTACCTAATATTTAACACACAAAGGTCTTGGTCCCTACTACCGTAAGATGAACACTGCTACTTACTGGCTTCAAAAGCTGGAAGATCCATGCTAGCTTGAAATCACATTTGTAACATGCTCCAAGTCTCACTCCTGCAATACTTCCCATTTCTAATATAAGTAATTTTATTTCAGTAATGAAGAGCATCAGGAGCAGCATTTCCACATCTGTCGTAATAGTTAGATCTAGACACACTTGATAATCCTCTAAGTTTCACACACCTTGCATATTTTTACCTAATCAAAGGACATCTTCTACAGATAACGTTAAAAAGAATTTTGAATCTGTGGATTTTCAGCTTGTGACAAACCAGAGACATTTTCATAATCTCTGAATTTCTAGACATCTTCTGAAAATCTTGTTTCATTAGATTACTGTCAGAGTAAATAATTTTAACAAGCAATAAAAAAAACCTTATTTCTGTACACAATGTACGAACATTCTCCATGCAACACTCATGCTTGATGATATATAGTCTGAAGAAAGTAATATCTGAATTTTCCCTTGCCTTTGTGTCCCTGTACCATTAGCGTGGAACACTAATCCATCTCCTTCAGTGACATATAACGTAGACCCTACACATTATCTAATCTTAATGAAGCCATTCTCTGCTGGCTTGAGCTGGAGAAACTCCAGTTACTTCAGAGCCTGAGTATGCTAGAGAGGGGGTCTGGCTCAGTGTCAGGTTCTTGAATCATTTGCAAAGGATTGCTTATGTAACTTTGTTATTTTCCTTATCACAATGCAGTGAGGGATCAGGTTTCACCAGTCAGTAGCAGCTCCTAAAGCTTCACACTTAGGTCACTGCAATTCCTGCTGTCTGACAGTGTCAGCTGCTAAAGGGACACAAATGTCAATATCTGTTTTTTGTTTTTACCTAGATGGTGGATGATAGTCAGATTTATCAAAATCTGTAACCTTTTCAACTTGGCTGAATTACAAGAAAGTCTCTTTGAAATTGTTTGAGCTTATTAAGCAAAAAGATCAAGGCTAAGTGGAAAAATCCATTGATTTTAGAAAGGAAATGTGGTCAGTGACCTAAGGTTAATAAAAGTGCCTTATGATTGCTGCTGCTGCTGCTGGTCCAGTGGACCAAGCAGAATAAGCAGGTAGTTGCCTGCCTACATGAAGGCAGTTCCCAATTTACTCAAACATTTATTGGTGATGGACTCCCAACACAGGCAGCCCCATAAAAGGAGGGGACTTTGTACCCCGATCCTTTATGAGGAACTACAACAAGAGAGTTAACAGAAAAACACATCAAAGCCAAAAATTACTTCAGACAGACACACTTTTTTCAGGCTCCCAGTCCAGGTCTCTTTACACAGCTAGACAGTTGAGTTGAGACTGCACACACAATTAGTGTGATTAGTGCACAAGGCTTTCAGTCTACCTGTTTACATTTCTCTTCCAGGTTTCCTTCACCAGGCCCTGAGGAGGCTGTAGTTGTCCTAGCTGGCAAATCCTCACCCACCCAACTATGCATCGTCTGGGTTTGACAAACAGGAAAGTTGATATTATTCAAAGAAAACAGATTTCAACTCAATCACCTAAACAGTAACCATGCTATCTTTTTGCAGAAGAATTTCAATCAATTTCTTGCTTCATTTCAAGTAACAAAAAGCATTCTTTGATGTCATCAGAAGAGCATTTCTTTCGGCAGAGGGCAGCTGAAATTAAATTAAAAATTAAATTCGGCCACAGCTCTCAGGCTTACAGATCATCCCCTAGTTCTTCTACAAGGCATTGCTTTGGCAACCTCCTGGTGGCCTCCACAACCACTTGAAAACCTCTGCTGAGGTGCAGAGCCTAGGCATTGCTGAACTGAGATGGCACTTGCATTTGGCCAGCCAGGAATGGGGGAATAGGGGCATCTCCCTGCACCTGCCCTCGCAGATACCTCTAAATTCAGAGGAAGTTATAGTTAAAAACTTGCAAACTCCTGTCCTCAGTCTGGACATCAGTCTGATGGACCAACACTGCCTATAAATGCCTTTTATCATGTGATCAGTCTGGGGAGAAGCCTCACTAACATCTACTCACTTTTGACAAACACAATGATATTCTGAATGCAGCACACACTTCACCATCCAGTCTAAGGCAAATGTGATTTTTAATAACTTAGGGCACAATGGGGCAGAGAAGCTCTCTCCCACGTCACTTTGAATTAAACTAAACTGCAGATCAAATAGAGATCCACTGAGATCAAGAGGCAGCACTTGCACATTAGGCAGCTTGCATTAGCACACACTGGCATGTGGCTTCAATTCTCCAATGAGCAGCTGATGTTAAGTGAGTTATTCACATCTACTGAGAGTTTGCAAGCTCTAAACAAGTGTTATTTCAGTGTACTTTCCAGCAGACAATTAAGTATTAGCTGGCACTGAACTAACAAACGATCTAGCGAACCAAACCTCCTGCCTGTTCCTTTTTCAGGCCTAGAATCAGATGAGCAATTATCAACATCCACATTACAGACATGGCAATATGAAGCACAATGGCTTTAGCAGTTTATACATAATCCAGGCACGTTAGCTTGAGTACAAGTTTTTAAACACACAGTTTTCCCAAAACACTTGTATTAGAATATGCTGTTCACATCCACATCCTAAAAAGAAAGGATTTGTTTAACAGATTTAAATACAGAAACAGATCAAATCCATGTTGCTATTGTGTTTTACACAGAACACACTTTATACATCATGAAAGCCTTTTACAAGTCAGAGATGGTTGCATGACAAGTGCCAAAGCCATCTCAGAAAAGTGACAGCAAAAAAGATGCAGCACCAAATCACCACGTTTGGATTACTTTTCTACAGCAGATTACAACTCATGTGCGCTGCTGTTTCATGACCTAGGCACAGAAAAGACCATGGCAAAAATGTTCATTATTTCTTGAAAACCAGACATTATCCCAGAAATCAAGTTGATGAAGGCTGCCATGAGTAACTTTGCTCATTATGAAGTGACAGTTGTTGCAAAAGCAGGTTTCAGGACTAGAAACAAAGGTTACACTTCATTAACAACTGAGAAACTTTTCTTATACACCTGGCATGATAGAAATCTGAATTCTCAGGCAAAAGTTCCCACATATAAACTAAGAAAGAAGAGCTACTGAAGTCATATGGTTTGCAATGAAAACACGCAGTTCATTCTGCATGGATTTTCAAAATGCTAGAGGAAGTATGGCAGAATTATCTGTCACACTGCAAACAGCTCTGCAGTGCATCATGTAAACATCACCTCTAGACTTGATTTTCAAGGTAGATACATCACCTATACCTGTGTAGGTGTGTGTGTGTTTATATGAATGGCACATACACACAAACATATTGTGCACAGACACATAATATACCTGTGAGTATACACATCCTGTGAAGCCATTTCTCCTCTCGTATTACCACGCACTGGCTCTTCTAGCAAACAGAGTATGTGCTTATATTCAAACTGCTTTCAGCTCAAAGCATACTAGAAGGCTGTATAAAGTGGAGGGACTCATTTTAAGGAAATTTACCCCAGCACCATGCTTCCAATAAGCACACCATGATTTTCTGGCCACTAACATTGGGTGAAAGCTGTTTTCCTTACACTGAGTACACTAAAAACATTTGGGCTCTCATAGCTCTGTAGCATCAAATTCAAAACAAACAGAAAATGAGGGATACTATTTTGGAAACACAGCTAGGACACAGAGATCCTTTTTGTTGTAATAGCTTTAAATCAAGTAAACACTACAGTCCACCAGCTGCCATTTTTGATGTATTACACTATTCTTCCTAACACTGACTATGTTTTAAATGCCTGACAGAAGTTCCTCTGGGCATTTAGACTGAGTTTGACTTCTTTAGGAATATTTTTTGGCTAAAACAATTTGCCATTCAAAAGCATTTCTGCAAATGTCCTCTTTGCCACTGCTACTGTAACAGGCCATGACCAACAGCATTTATTGCTCAACACCAGTAAAGATCAGCAAAATGCCATTTCAGCTCACTAAGAGGCTTTGGGAGTGCTCTTACAGTGACACATCTGTCCCAGAGTTGCAGAAAACAGCCTGATGCTAGATGGAAAATTAAAACTTTGAAGAGATTTTAGAGGTCACATGGCATCACCATGCAAAGGAGCTTAATTTCCTTTCCTTAAAAGTTTTTGCTTTCCTGTCACCGGTCCTCCTACAGGTATTACAGCAATATTTTATCCAAAGTTGCTTTATCTAGGTTTTACTGATAGATAGGATTTCCTTATCAAAGTGACAGTATAAATATTTCTCAAGAAATGACCTTGAGGATTACTAGTTAAAGAACTAAATATGTCTTTATTGCCTGCTTTAGCTTATGAAGAGTTTGTTGGCCTGCAGCTTTCCCTCTGAAACCTTCACCTTCTGCATAATTCAGAAACTATTTCTCAATCAGTTTTAGTGAAAAAAATCTGGTCCCAAAGTAATTTTCTTTGGATATCCCTACATTTCACCTGCAAACCAGCAGTACCAATCCAAGGAGAGCCTTCCCTAAGGTACTCCCAGGGGGGCTTCATCTTCATGAAAATTAGAGCACCACAAGCACCCTCCTGGGCTTTTTGATTCATTGCAGTGGTTCTAATTTCTTACCAAAACCCATCCAACTGTCTGTATTCAAGGGTAGCTTGCAGTGACAAGTGGAGCAGTTGAAAGAAAAAGTTTTCCCAGTTACGTAAGTGGAAGGCAGAACATGATGTACATGTGACATAAGGCTGCCCATAACATGTAAAAATGCCTTCAGGCTTGTAAAATAAAACCACTGTAGGAATGTTTCATCAATGGAGAAGCCAGTCAGGATGTTTGGAACAAAGAAAAAAATTTCTTCTGCTCTGAGACTAGTACTCCAAATACCAATCAGGCAATACAGATCTTGTTATTTACCATTAAGACCAGAGCTGAGCTGATTAACAAGATGGTAAGAATTGTCACTGGCCTTCACCTCAGAAAACCTCATTCCCCTTCAGCCTGTACAAGGTCCTTCTAAACACTAAGATCCTGTGTACCCTCACAGCTGATTCCATATCCATGAATTCTGGGCACTTATGTTAAAAAGAAGTTTCCATTCAGACAAGCCTTGGAGAGGAGGCTTCTGCAGGCTTCGGCCAGAGTCAAATCACTAGCCTTATTCTAATTTCCATTCTCAAACTGATGGCTCTTTTCCAAGATCAAAGTATTTTCCCACACAGAGCCCATGCCTGTCATCCAAATTCAATAAGCACTTTACCTACGTAAGGATTACACAACAACTTTGCTGGCAGTAATAAAATGGTGAAGTTACTGACTTATAATGTCCTCACAGACCAGTCATCACAGTATTAACATTGCTATTGTGTTACTTTTCTGTGTGGCAATTAACTGGCTTTTGCATAATTATTTCATCAAATCAAACAATTTCCAGAGGAAAGTCAGAATTAACACCCTGCTACAGAGAGGAATAAATCAGTGCAGAGGAAAGTCAAGTACCTCATACAAGGTTAGATGCTGCTGTAGTTGAAATCACAGCTCAGTTATCTGAAAGCCTGATCTGTGCCCTGCCCACTGATAAGCTCTGCTTGGGGAAAAAGCCATGAGCTGGCTGCATGTGCAGGCATCACCAACAGGTGCTCTCCTCACACTGGAAACACATCCCATCCAGGTCTCCATGCAGCACTGCAGGCAGGACCTGCTCCTACCCTGTGGCTTTTGTTCAGCATGGAGGGCAAATGTCCTCACCCTTCTTCCAGCACTGCTTGCAGGAAGTAAACCTGAAGCCGAATGCAGGGTAAACACCCACAAGTACCAACAATCTTTAAAACAAGACAAATATTTACAGTAACACACTGCAGATCACCTTATTTTAAACCTAAAGCTTGACAATAATTTTAACTGTACACAGTTCATGGCTACTATCAGCAGTTTAAATGGTTTCTGCCCTGAGAGGGAATCACGACATTTTGTCAATTACACTCTTTAGTATCCACTGCATGTTTCTCATAGTACATCACATTTTCCTTCTGGTAACAGAGCTTATGTTTAACTACAGATGTCATCCCATACAGGACCATAAATTGTTCTATGCAAAACAGCACTTCCTTTGACTTTCTCTGATTTCACTAGCTATAAAACATGAGCTGTAGCTCAAGTCATGTCAAATTGGTTAAGTGTGCTCATTAAGTGAACTTAAGTGTTGTCACAAGAATACACAGTTATTGATAAAGCTGTAGCATTTGGTTTGAAAAGGTTTTTGGGCTAAATGACATTTTTTGTTCTATTTTTCTGCAGTGCCTTAACACTGTGTGGCTGGGACCTCCACAACCACCACACATAGTAAACAGTAGTAATGGACAGACGATCACTAACAACAGGATAATCTCAGTATAGACTGAAAATATAATCAATTTCTTGAACAGACACCTTGGCTGCTATCACAGGATCAGATCTGCATGACTAATTGCCACGTGCACACACCAGCCACATGCCTTCCCCACTGGTGAGAGAGATCACCAGTGTGAGGAACTTTGCTTTACCTGCCTCTGCTCAAACCCCAGACAGAACAGCATGGCCACCACACACAGATGCTACCTGCATTATGGTAGAATCCAGTAACTCAGACTTGGGTGAGGAGGATATTGCCTGTGGGACTATATTTCTTGGGGGAAAGAGTCCCTGCCTCCACGAGTAGCTGAGCAGCAGCATCACTGTTCCACCAAGTCAGCCACAGTCATACCTGTGGACTGGACCACACCACCCAGGAGCCCTCAGTACCGAGAATGACATGCACTCTTGTCAGCTTGCAGAGCTGAGTTGATTACAGTGGTAGTCTTAAACCCAGATTCTACAGAAAAACTACCTATTTTTACCTCTTGTGGTACTTTAATCACCTGAAGACAAAACTGATTCTTCTCCTTCCCAATAACCTCCACTGCCATCTCCATTTTCAGGTTGTCACAGAGTTTACAAGGCATGGTCTACTTTGCACTTAGAAAACCTCAGATCTTGAAGGCCACCATAATACCTCCCACAGGGGTGCAATCTTCTGATGCTTAAATGAATCGTCTTGATATTCAAAAGGTACTACTTTTTTTTTCCAAGTTATAGTCTCAAAAAAAGCACGGCAATATTTAATTGTGTTCTTCAGAACATTTCACCTGCTTCCCTTTGCACGCAGCAATGATGACCCCTAATGGTGGAATGTTTCTCCTGCTGAGCAATACGCAAAGATTTTGCTTTTCAATGCATATTTCTACTTGAAATAATCAGAACTTCCCCATATAGCCCAGCAGCAGAGTAAACTGAGAACCACCTGAACTGTAACACAGAGGCAGCTGCTTTGCCTGATCAATTCTTTCTGAGTTTGGACACAGAAACATTAAAATGCAAATCCATATTCCAGATCCAAGTCCAGAATTTAAAGTACCCTTTTATTCCCGAGGCAGACTATCTTACAGAAGCGAGTTTCAGTTACAGTGCTGTGAATAATCCCTGCAGAAAGTCTTCAGAAAACAGGATGTTCCTTTTTGCCCCAGAGCCAATCACCTGTATGCCAGCAAGCAAACAGCACACACCCAAACAGCTTCTTTGAAGCCTTCCTTCAGCTGCTGGGTAATGCTGCACACGTGTGTGGCAGCACATTTGATACCCAGCAATCTTTTCATCAGAATCAAATAAAAGTAATTTTATTATTTCCGAAGTTATAAAATGGTATGTTATTCCAGTATTAAGTGAACATTTTATGTGCATATAGTGTTAAGTTCTCATACAATTTTTACATTCTGGAATTATTAAAATTTGGTTGGGTTTTTTTTTAATTCCAAGTACATCTCAAAGCCTTTAACTCCTACTGAAAATAGAAGGTAATTTTAAATTGTGATACAGATGCCAGCTACATAAAACTAAGTCTTGCTTTTCTCTTGGCAGAGATGAATATCACTACCTGCCCCATTTTAGCTTGCCTGACACTTGCATCTAGAGCAAGATAAAGAACAAGGTAACTATTACCCAGGCCTGACCTAATTGTGTCAGTTTTTTCCAGGTAGAGATAAACACACAGTGCTTAAAAGAGAAGGGTTGAGAGGCCCTGGCAGCTCACTGATTTGTTTACTTTCTTTTAACAACATTATAACACTGAAGTTGTGCTAGCTTTCAGTCTACAAAGCACAAACCCTTCACCTAAACAAAAAACACACTTAGAGATATTTCCAGAATGCTCAAGAAAAAGCACATTTTCAAACTATGATCTCTTTTTGTATATTAATAGTAGTTAAAGGCACAAAAGTACCTACTAGGAAAAAAGTTATGAAAACACGCTTCAGAACTGTGTGTGGACTGAATTGATAGTTTTGTTTGGACGTTGAGGTATGCAAAATCAGAGCTTTTTAAAGTCAAGAGTCTAATCACTGAACTTTTCATTACCTTTATGACAGGTTTGTTTGGCTTTTTTTTCTCCTTTCTGAAAAGCAATAATTACTGCAAATGCTTCATCGTCCTGGCTTACCTTTCTCACATCTGAGCTCTTTGGTTCTGTTGTCCAAGTTATAATTCTAGATACAGCAAGTCTTGTCTCACTGGAGTTCACAAAGTCTGTTGGATCCATCTGTCTTGCCAAGGACTCAATATACTTCAGGATAGCAACTTTCACCTGAGAAATGAAAAGGGATTTGTGAAGCTCAGGAGCTGGCAAAGATGCATTCTTCCCATAGGAACAGATAGCACTACAGACTGGCAAGAATCTGTCACGTGGTAGGGGAGAAGTATTCCTGTGACACATCTCAAAGTTGCCAATATAATTTCTATATCATGCACATATTGCAAATAATTACCTTCTCATGAGTTCTGTGCTTTATGGTATCCCTGACGTGACAAGCTAAGACAGGCATGTTGATGCTTCAGTGAAATGGCTTTTGATACTGACCTTCAGGTTTGGTGTCTGGGTCTGATCCACAATAAACCTCATCAAAATGTTAAATTGCTGATCAAATGGAAAAGAATCCCTGTCCAAAGAAAACAAAGGCAAAAATGTAATGCAACATAAACTAAATTAACTCAATACCTTAAAGCTTACAAAACAGATTTCAACACGCTTTTTTTCTTGGTAACTTTACCATCAATAAGAGGAACTCTAAACTTAAGGATTAGCTAATTATTGACCCAATACTGGAGAAAACTGCTAAACCAGCATCTTTACACACTGTTACTTTACTGTCTGTACACTTCTTCAGTTTTTGGCACACCTATCCATTCCTCTACATTTCAGACTCTGCTTTGTTCTCTTATCTCTAGAAGCAGCTTGGTTTATCTTGTCCTTAGGGTTCATACTTGGTTTTGAACCCTCTCCTCTTTTTTCCTACTTTATCCTATTTTCTTCTAGATTATTACTACTTTTTCTTCTCTTTTTTAATTATCCTATTTCTAGAACGAGCTGAACTTCATTGTAATAGTGTCCTGTGCAGGACATCCTTTGAAAAGGACATGGAGTGCATAACTGGTGTGAGCACTGCAGCAGCATTCAAGATCTTACCCTGACCTGTTATTTGTGTTTGAACAACATGAAAGAGGTGCTGAACTTTGAATACTGCAGGTTTTTTGGTACCTGTCAACCAAAAAAACCTGATATCTGAGCACACACCCCACAAAACCCTAAAATTAATCAATTATATATTTTAAATTTATTTTTTGAAGTTATTTAGAAGAGAAACAGGCCTTTTTAATTCAATACTTGAAATACTGTGACATAACTTTGTTCTCCTTTATTCTCATACTCATCAAGATTGAGTCCTCAAAATACACAGCACTGCTGGATTTCTAAAATGTTCATGCCTTCCTGTAATCCTGAAAAAATCTCCACAACGTTTGCCATCTGAGTACTCTACCTGGTGACATCTAGAGCTTTTTGAACTTTTGCCTGCACAGACCCCAACAAATCTGCTCCCATTTTCTTTAGCAACTGGGTCAGGAGAACAAAAAGCCAATCCTGCAAGTCATCTTTATGAATGATGATGAAATCAACCAGGGTTTCCAGAAACATGCTGAAGACCTACAAACAAAACAAGTGTCAGAGAAAGAAATACAGTTCTTAAAATAAAAATATTCAAAGGGAAGGGGATTCACAGTCTTGAGTTTCAGGATGATTTTGTTATAAAAGTTTCACGAATGAATGATTTTAGTGACTACATTGCTCTGGAAAAAAAGATCAGACAAGACGTCTAAAACGTGTTGTATTAAAATACCACATGTAACGAATGAAGGAAGGGGGTAGGAAACACTTACTCTCTGTTGTGAATTCCACGGCAAAGCAGGCCATGCAACAAAACAAACCACTTGTTAGCACACAGTGTGATCAAGGATGCACTTTCTCAACAGATAAAAGACATATTCATTGAAAGTTTACATTTTCTTAAAACACAGTCTCTTCTCAGCAGAGTTACTTAAAACATTATATACCTTGGATCAGATTCAGTCTCCTCAGTCAAGAAAGTAACACATGTTTATATACATTTATATGAACAAAGCTAGCTGTGTTTAACACCACAACTGATGGGTTTGTATCAGTAATTCTATAAAAGCAGTGCAGATGACAGATCACTGCTGCCACAAAGGATGTACTTGAGCCCAGTGTGCAATAAACTCCCACCTTACTCAAATATTGGAAATATTTTGCAAACAATTATAATTACACCTCCATCCTTCCCACTACACATACTTTGGGGAACCAAAACATTAAGAACTTACAAGTGGGTACTACATGCTTGGAGAGACCTGCAGAACAGCTGGTCTACAGGATAATTAAGGCAAAAAATGCACATTTTGAGCAAGACCTGTGACAGGCTACTCTGCCTGCCCACGGAATCTCCACCTGATAATCATTTATTAAAACTGGTTTACCAAGAGGTCTTGAAGTACAAAGATTTATACAACTCATTCTTTTTCAAACTGCATTTAACCCTACTGCAGATGTTTTTACACAGCCATTACTGGTTTTCCTCAACTAGCAAAACTCAGAAAAGGGCATGAAATTTCCTATTCCTTTCTGTCTGCTGCCCCTTAGCTGTTAATAGAAAGCAACTAGTTCTGAACATGCCTATGGGCCCTATCTCCCCATTCTGTGGCCCACTTCTCCTTAAGAAATGTCTGTAAATTCATGCCACAGCCTTTAACTTCAAAGCTCAGCGTTATAAAGAAGGCAAAGTAGCTATATTAAAGATCTTAATTATGAGATTCAGAATACTATCTTGGTGAGACATCTGCTCCACGTGTATACAACACACAAACCCCAGTGGCTGTGGTGCTCATGACCCATCATGGAACACTCTTCCCTGTGTATCACCAAAAATACACCCTAGAGAAGTGCAAATCAAACTGAACTTCTCACTACAGGAGGTGGCCTCTGAAAGGCATGAGGCTGCTCCTCAGGAAGCATGGAGGAACCAGATCCTAGCAACATAAGAGAGCCCGAGACACATGCCCTCCTTGTAAAACAAATGAAAGCCAAGGAGATTTATAAATGCCAGTTTTCCCCAGCAGATGGAGGGGCAGAAATACAAACCACTCATCGTGGACACATGGTAACGTAGGAGAGCGAGCCAAGGCTTTTGTGATCTTACCTTGCTGTGAGGGTCAGCAAACATGCGAGTAAATATTTCACACAGCCTTTTTAACTCGACTCGGCTGAAATACATAAATAAAACACAACATTAATGCCAAAGTTTTAGCTGCAGCAAGAAAAAAGAGCAGCTAATAAATACTAACAGCTGAAGAGCTAACCTTCTTTATTTAAATGTTACTTCAGTCACACTTTTGAACACTTTGTATATCCAGGCAAAGCCTTTACTGGCACTCCAGTTTAACAGCTGGGATCACCAGTTTTACATTAAGAATCTAATAAACATTTATTTTTTTAAATCTTAGGCCAGACAATTGTATTTTCTGCTGCTTTTATTTTCTTCCATATTCTGTACTGCAGAAGACAACTTTAAAATATGCATGTTTGGGAGGCACTTAGTTTCTGCCTGGGTCAAGGTCACTGAATCACTGAATTATGTGTCTTTTTCAGTTTAAGAATAGATTTTTCAAGTCTCCTTTGTGTCAAGGATTTCAAATTTTCAAGTAAAATCAGAACTTTCTGGTTATATACTAATCAAATATTTTGGTTTAATTTCCCAGTTGCTTCAGTAGTATCAGTCTAGAATCACAGATTATGAACAGATCAGAACTGACTCCATTGAGGAGGGAAATATATAGAAATGGAAGACAGATTAACAAATGGCAATCTCTTAAATCAGAAGATAATTACATCAAGGAACAATCTAAGTTCCTATTAGCAAGGGATTATTAGGTGCTCAGTGGTGCTCTTTTTATGGCAGTGGGGGGGAAAAAAGAATGATGCACGAGATACTGAGAGTCAAATGCAGAACTCTTTGGTGCCAAAGCTCTTATCTGCAATGTATTGAAAATAAAAGTCTTAGCTTTCCTGCAAGGCAAACTGGCAAAAAATACAAAAGCTCTTCTTGTTTACGGTGCAAACAAAAACAGAGCAAGGCAGTTAAGTTACATTTCCTGCATGCTACAGATGCAAATAGGCATTTTTCACAATTACAATGAAACCAGAGCAACTAGTGAAATGAGTACTGACTGCTCAGAGAAGAGTTATTGAAGACTTTGACTATAGGTAATGTATTTCCAGACCAACACTACTTCTACAATCCACCAACTTCTCTCTTTCTAAAAATAATCTTCAAACAGGCCAGAATATGGCAGTAGTCTATATATACTTTAGGTTTGATTGTTTCTAATTAACACAGGACTTTTTTTTCCCCAATAAATCTATGCATGAAAGGATGATTAAATTTTAAAAGGGCACAAAACCAATGGGTTTAAGAGTCTGGTAGGGAGGGAAAAGTCTTTGTAACAACATCACAGTGAACTGCCAGCTTAATTCAGGGTGAGGCTGCACAGGCTCAAAGTGACTACAACACTCTCCTGACATCATGTAGATTGCAGCTCTCTGAATGAAACCAAATTTATTACTCTAATGAATTTTCCTTCTGAACAAAGGTTATATAAAGCCAGCAAGTATAAGCGTGTCTGTTTCTAAGAGCTCTCAGACCCAAGGTAACAATGCAAGTACTAAACTGCAACAGGCAGTGGAAGAACATTTCCTTAAGGAATTTGCCTTGTTTTATTCAGAAGACCTTATGGGGAGAGCCCTTAAAAAAGTAGGGCCACATGAAGCTGTAGGAAACAAAGAGGATGGGTAAGTGCCATTCCACTTTGCATGCACATCTCTGGATATGCAAATCCCAGCTAATACAGGATCAGCCATCTTTCAGTTCAGAATACTAAAGAAAGCCTAGCCACATCACCGCCTCTTATTAACATGTTATACCACAACAGAAGGTATCAGGTTTAATTAGAAGACAAGACTTGCCCCTTGGACTAATGACCTTGATGATGTTCTCAAGATGCCGTGGGAACAAACAGGATGATAAAATCTAATCATCAGAACAGGCACCAAATCAACTCTGAACCAAGGAGGAAGCAGATCAAAAGAAAACCAAAATGAAATACAGAGAACTAAACCCAGTATCAAATTTAAAAAAATAACTCTGCAGAGGTGTAGTTTCTGGGACAGGTGTAAGAATTATTCAGGATCAAAAGCTAAGACAACTTGCTAGCTTGAGGGACTGGTGACAGCAGAGTTCAAACACTACAACCAGCGGGGCTGAAATCAAGAGTTTAATTCCGCCAGGATTTTTGCTAAGAGCTACTGACCTGGATAAACAGCCCACCACCAAAACTTCTCAGCACTTCCTCCCTTGCAACTATCCCCAGCAGCACTCCAAACCTTGCTTATAATCCTCACACACTTCTGTGGCAAAATCAAAATCTCACTCAAGTTTTTCATATAAGTAATGAGTTGCCACAGTTTTTCCAGACAGATTGTTAAAGAGAAAGAAAAAAGACAGCACACATACACCACACCAAAAAGCATCTCTGATCTAGACACTCTAACTACCCATTTTAAAAACCTGTAGTACTTCCCATTTAAGGCCTGTATCACATCATGTGAAGTGCTAGAATATTTTTATGATGGCAAGAAAACAACTTTTTCAGGCCTGCTCTCAGTACCTTTTCATTCAGACTGTTAACATGAACCATCAAATATTTTCAGCCAGTGTGAAGTCCTTTTAAAATGGACACAATTGCACAAACCCAAGTAGGGAGGCTCTAAACCACACAACAAACACTTATAAACTTGGCTGTAATTTAAATACGTACTACTCATAACAGGAAAATAAAATTGTCACAGCTATTTGTGAATGTTATCTTCAAAGGAGCCAAGAGATGAACAGCTTGTTTCAAACACTTTCTCCATAAACTAAGGGTGAAATGTCTGAGAGCCAGTTGTCTAGTTAATGTGACCTGTGGCCATAGGGTGTTTCCACATGACTACTGGATAATCCTGAGATCTACTGCGTAATTCTAAGACCTCTTTTAATGTGTGATGTGCCAAAGGTGTTTGAAGGGGTTTTATGGTTCTCAATAAGGGAAAAAGGTCTCCCTCTCCTACCATATGCAAAGTTTCAGAGTTGGTACACCTACTTCTTTGCCCTAAGAAACTTCCCTCTACATTATACACTACACCATTTAAGGACACAGGTTTCTGATATAATATTTTTCAAGAGTTCTAAACAAGATCTATAATTGCACCTAACACAGCCTTCATAAAGAGTCAAAGTACAGCCAATGCCAGCACCGTCTGATCTCAGCTTTGAAACACACACCCCGAGTCATTTTAGAGTAAGTGCAGTGTTTGCTTCATCAACTAAATTGCCATGGGAAAAAAAATACTGAAGGTTCAAACAGACTAATTTAAAAATGGCACCACCCCTTGAGCATGTTTACAATAGCACCACTGTGGGAAATCTCACTGTGCTGCCACAAGCACCTACCATTGGAGCTCTTCATGAGATGGATGAAGGCTAAGAGAAGACAGCATGCTTACCTGAGCCCTTTCTACATTACTGCCACAAATTACACTGATGACACATCAGAAACCTTTCCAGAAGTGAACTGCAGTCCCACATTGTGGAGACAAAGCCTTCACAGCCATGAAGACACTACCTGTCTCCATAAGGCAGGAAAATAATACTGGCTTCTGGCTGTAGCCATCCCTCAGGAATTACTGACACCAGAACTATGAAGTCACCTCAGTGTCCGTTGGCTTTTCAGTAAATTCTGAAGACCTATGAGCCCTTCTTTCCTTTCAGACCAGTTGGAGCTGGCGCAGTGGTTCAGGACCTCAGCCACATCTTCAGTCTGCCGCAGGTAGTGTGGAATGCCCCCGTTCCTGGAGCCATAGGAGCGCTCCGAGCAAGCGCTGGATGCGTCGCTGTTGGCATCGTCATCAGAGTACATCCCATAGGGCTCGTATCTTCTTCTCACTGGCTTTTTCTGGAAAAGGGGAAACTCGGACTTACCAAGTTATCTATAGTTACATCGATGCCAAAAGAAAAACATTCTATTTGCAGTCACTAAAAGGAAGATTAGTGCTACTGTTATAGTGACTGAAGTGTTTTAAAGATATCACCATGCACTGCCTGCTTACCTCTCACAGTAGAGCAAGACAGATCCCACTGATTTCAATGAGACTGACTGACTAAGGGGAAGAGGGCCTGCCTTCCCCAGCATGAAAGCAAGATATTTATGCCCAGGAGAATTAAGTTACTGGTAATTAAATTAAATACAATAAATGTTCTATCGGCAATAATGGTCAGTTCCGTTGTTACAGATGCTATGATGATACAACCTCTACTTTAAAAAAAAACCAAAGATAAGGAAGAAATAGTTGAAAGAATCTGTGGTGGCATGCCCAGTCACTTTGATATCAATACTGAAGTGACTCTAGAAATGCACTGGGTATAGGAGATGGCAATTTCACTTTTAGTTTGGGCTAGGATTCTTTCCAGAGGCTGCTAAGGGAGTTGAGCCATTTCCATAGCATGGCATTAGAGGACCTAATTCCCTTAGGTACATCTTTGACAGCCTTGATCCTTACAGAAAGAATAGTAGCATAATTATGGCAGCAAAACAAACGCTTAAATAAACCTTAACAGAACAGGGTTGACAAGATAATGTATCAGAAAAAGATCATCTATATTCTGAAGTATTTTCTACAGATTCCCTTCCAGTGTCCAGTCCTGCAGGTCTTGGACTTGTGAAGCCAGCAGAGTTTTGCTTCCACTAGGACTGGAGGATTGAAGCATAGAAATTAACTCACGTGCAGTATCATGGGTGTTAGCAACAGGGTGGGGAGAGTTGGAAAGTAGAAATAAAAAGTCAAGAAAGCACTAGTACCTTGCTCCTGGAGTCTCCTAACAGCTGTAGGCAGGAAAATATTGAAGGGTGGGAAAAAGCATAGAGAATTATGTCAGAAGCTTATGTGGGGTTTGTTTTTGCAACAAAAACGTATAGCAAATGTGTCTTAGCAAATTAAAAAAAAAATACAGTTTTTGCAAAATAAAAGTGGGTATAATAATGCCTGACTTTATCCCCTAACTGTTGCACTACTCATATTGCCCACGATTTCCCTTAGGAAGCTTGGAAGTGAGAACATCTGTTGAAAACTTTTTTTAGTACCAGATCTATATTCAGCACCTCTTTGTTTACTTTTCAGAAATCTGCAATGAAAGGTACCAGAGATTTTGGTAATGATTTCTTTCCCCACATATTACTAGCAGCATTTCATTTTAGAGTCTTGCAAAGAAATTCTGATATGAGGAAGCCATTATCTACAGTACAGCACATTTAATCAACTTCACTTGCCAAGTTCTCTTTCAACCCGCAGTTCTTACACCACACTGTTTTGAAGATTAGCTTCTTTTAAGGCCCCCTGGTTGGCACCACTGGCTTAAAGGCCTTACTTAACAGCAAAGTTTCCATCACCCTTTGAGCTCTTCTGACAGATCCGAGCACTGATTCCCAGTACAGACACTGTGGATTTAGGCCAAGTCCAGCTCAAACAGAAGCAGTGGATCCAACCGGAATTGTACAGAGGGAGTTGAGGTCACAGAATGACCCACCATGTTTTGTTTCAATTGAGAATTTGGCTGAAGCCATCTTTGGAGAAGTTCTTTTCATTTCTTACTAAATGGAAAAGACAACTCTCTGAAAACAAGGCTACTAGGTAAAAGCTGGCATCACAACATTCTCTCAAAAGGAGCCTGCACAGGCTTTGTAAATTGCCTGTTGTCAGAAGGCAATGAAGAAAAAGAGAAAACTGGGGTGGTGGGAAAGAAGAGATCAACAAGATTGTGTTGCATCTCCTGAAGCCGTACAAATTCAGATTGATCAACCAAGTCAGCAGCACCAGCTAGTTTGCAGCTAGACTTAAGTATTTCCCTTTTAAGTGTTCAACCCTTCAAAATTTTAACATTCCAGTTTAATGTTATTTAACTTCAAAGACGAAATATTTAAAAGAGCACTGTGTAAATCTAGCTGAAGATTTAGTCACACCCAAAGAAATCTCAGGGCTCAGCAGTCAATTGAAACACTGTGACACTCTCCTCCCTTAAGAAACCTGCATTCAGCAGCTGCTTGCATGCGGGGACGAAGCCTGATGTCATTTACACAGGCAAACCATTGTCTGTAATTATGTCCTGAACTGCTCTGGTAGCAAATTTGAGGTGCTGAGAGCAGAAACTGGCTCACAAGCTGTTACATTTGGTAATGAAAATGCTCACTAGTGATTCAGCCCACTAAATGCAACAGTGGCATCCATTATATACCGCTCTACCTTTCTTTGTTCACAAATACTTTCTTTGTTTTGAAAGGTAAATTTTGTAAAGAGGGCCATTTTTCTAGAAGTACTCTAATAGGTGCCATGAGCTGGGTGATAATCAGACATAAAAAGGAAAATGTTAGCCATCCTTGGGGAAAGTGAACTAGGAAATGGAAAAAGGCCATCTACCACAAACACTGGTGACATAGTTCATCCTCCTTAAAATGCATGACACAGATTCTGAGAGATCTGTCTCAACATACATCAGGAAATCCTTCCCTCATTCAGGTCTAGAGTTGGAGAAGACCCATGGGTACTCAGCTAACACGGTACAATAATTTCTCCTGCCTCTACACATCCTCTCTCCCCCAAATATTTGAGGTACATACAAAGGCTTAAACATGTGCCTTCTGAAGAGCAGAAGACACTTTCTGGGTTCTAGCCAAGAGATACCATAGTAGAATAAGATTATACAGGACAATAACATTTTTTTAAATGACATAAAATTTACTAGGAAAAGCAGTGAATGTTTGAAAGTATTAGCAGCAAACTAGACAAATACACTTCAACTTACAACTTAACTGCATGACACGGCACAGATTCCATGCAAGCCAAGTTATAAGCTCTCTGAGTATCCACCCAGGTGCAAATAACACAGGGCAGAAACTTGTGAAATTCTCAGTCCTTGCTGAAACCTGATCAGGAACTGACACTAACACAGAACACTGTTTTTCTGACAAAATCTTCACGCAGGTAATAGGACTGATGGAAATCTCCGACCCCGTGAGCGCCGAGCACCATCACAGTGCTGTGCACATCCTCTGCCAGCCAAGTGAAAGGCAAACAGCTGATTTAACCCATCCTGCAGCTGTAGCACCAAGGCACAGCAGTCTGTCTGACAACAGCTGCGGAGAACTGACATGAATAAGGAAAAACATACTGCTGCCAGCATACCCGAGGTCAAAACAGCAAAAGGTAACTCTACAGCATCAGACACCGGCACAACCAGAAAAAAGCTATTTAGAAAGAGGAGAACATACGTACAGGTAACTTTAAGCCACTTTCCGGTGTTGGAAGCATTTTGTATTTTTCCTCTTACCAGTGCATCGGCCACAGCAGCCTCCAGATCTGTGCTGGTGCTCAGGACTCGCATGGCATTCACAGAAGCAGGCATCCTGCCTGGCTGTCCGAGTCCAAACCGGTCTGCACAAAAGACAACAGTGAAAGGGATTGTTAAATGAGTTCACATTCATTTGGAATCCTGATCAGGTGCCTGAGTAGTTCTCCCCACGGACTCTGGGAACTTACAGTGCTTTTCCATTAAACGCCCTTTCACCCAGAGCTCCAGAGAGTCTGCCATTAGGCTGAGAAATAAACTACTGTTTGTTGGGTGTTAAGAGGCAATTTTGGATCCTCGGGGCAACTTTGCATTTATTTATTTTAAGCTGGGAAGCAAGGTATCTATATTGTTTTTACTCAGTTGTCTCAAAGTTTTATTTTAATGTCAGAGGCAGACATGCCCATCCCAATCTGGCACTCTCAGAAATCAAGAGAAAGCCTCTCATTAACTTCAGAGAGACAGCACCATGCCCAGTGTCAGAACATGTAAGTACCCGAGCATTCATCTATCCTGCAGCCTTTTCTCTCAGGCAAGGATGTGAGACTAGCAGCACCAGATTAGCCTATTTTATGTCTCAAGGCTTGATTAACCAGTGGAATATACTCCTACACCTTCACGGTATAAAAATAAAGTTTATAACTCACTTGTGAAGTGACTCCAATTTCTGTTTAGTACTGCTCTTAAGAAGCAGTTTAAATTGCAGAGCTCTATATCAAAACTGGTTTTGAGCAGACAATACCATCTTTTTCCCTTTGAATTTGACGGCAAAGCTCTCAGTGGCATCCAAAGCAATGGCATTGAGTCTAAAATGCCATTTACACTCCTAACATTAATTAGTTTACTTTATCATTTGCCCAGTCTACCAAAAAAGTTACTGAAATTAGTTTCTTTAGCAAAGACAAATTCAGAAAGGCCCACTAGCAGAGATATGACAGAATCAGTAACTTAAGTATCACAGGCCAGGTTCCGGCAGCCCTCTTTCTAGAGGGGGGCAGATCAGATACCAGATACTGGGATCCTGGCTCCGAACCACAAGCAGAAAGATTGGTTACGACATTCCAAGTTTTTCTTTCATTGCGGGCTTGTGTTTGCTCATGAAGGACTTAGAATATCCCTCCTGGAACGTATGGTTACACCTCTGTCCCTGTACCCACACATGCCAACAGGAGTTTTGCCAGCAAATTCAGTGGTGCATGGATCAAGCTGCATGAACCCGTTTAAGAGACCTTCAGCTGATCCACATCAAGCAGCAGGAGACAGGGGTCAAGTCACACAGGCCTTTTAATAGTTCATCTATATTTAATTTAACAGTGGAAAAATACTGGTTATCAAATTGCTGAACTGTATCGTGGATTTGCTCAAAACTGAGGCCAAACATGGTATTCAGCAGCTTAATGTGTTCTTGGGGAAAATACTGCATATCCCAAAATTTCATTGCTTTCTTCTTTATGAACCTACTGCACTGAAATATCTTTTAGGGATTAGCTCACACTGACATGCGTAATTTAAATCAGAGATTGAAGCTGGCCAGTTCTACCGTCCTAATTACAAAGCGTTATTCGAGATTAAGCTACTGTGGGGAAACAGGGAAGATTTTTAAAATCCGAAGTATTTTGAAAAGAAAAAAAACCCTGCAGACTAATATTTATTTCAAACAGAAGTATATCTGTCAAAATTGACTGTTTCTTAGAGTTACATACCCAGACAAGACATTTCTGATTTACAACAAAAGCACATTTTCTACAAAACACAAGGGAAAAAAAAAATAAACAAACTTCTTAGAACTACTGCCAAAAAATAATCAAATCATGACATTTCACAAAGAAATAAAAGTTGTATGTGTTATTACTATCCCCTTTTTTAATGCACTTGGGTTGAAGAATCACTTCAAATATGAAGATGGAATAGTACTTTATTCCTAAAATGGAAAAATCTGTGCACTCTTAACAGAAGCACAGAGATGATAATGCATTAGGTCTGATTGAAACTAAAGTCACCACTACAGAAATATATACATTATAAAGCTGTACAGAAGACATGGATTTTCCAAAGTGTAAATGAGATCTGATACAGTACAAGGGCTGTAAATGTTGAGCTAAGTTCTGGACTTGGTTTTATATTTAAATCCAACTCAATTACATTACTCAAGTGTTACTGAGATCAGAATTTGGCTTTAACTTTTGAAACTACATAGCATGAAAAATACCACTGTCATTTGTTTTCAAATAAATTTAGAACATTAGAAAAGGGAAGATAGTTGCTTTGGGTTTTTTTTTTTTTAAATGAAGAACAAAATGACAAAGTAATTCAATTGTAGATCAGTTTAAATGCCCAGCAAAAAGAAACAAAACTGAGCTTTTTCAACACATTAAGTACAGTGTGGCATGCTGGCTTCTATCTCCATGACTATCAGGAATCCTCTGATCTACTTTGTTCAGTGATTTTTAAATTCACAACACCCAAGTTAGTCTGGGCTTCTCCCCAAGACACTGTTGCCATACTTAGGTGCAGAAATACGACCATAGGAGAGACCTCAATGTACCTCTGATGTGGGGCTGGGAACACATCTGGCTCCAGGAATAACCAGTACAGCCAAGCCCAATCTTACTGGGCAAGAAATCTGTGGATTATGCTCCGGCCACATTCCCTTGTCTCCCTGGCTAGATTATTATACTTGCTACAAACTTGGCGAAAATTTGCAACCACCATTAGTAATCTTATTTTGCCATTTTCAGAAGATTTTGGCCTTCTGTAGTACACAGGTAACAATACAAAATTTGATTATGCTTTGTACCAAACCACAGGAGCCAAACATGAAGTGACTATCACAGGAAGCCAAAAGCAACAAAGCTTAAATCTGTATTACAACTGAGCTATTTTTTTTTTTAATTATTTTGGTTAAATACAAATTCAAATCATTATTTGAAAAATACCAGTCAAATCAGCTTGCATCATTTCTGTCAAGAAATGTTTTGAGTTTTAGTTAAGTAGTAGCCATTTAACTAGACTCATGAGAAACAGAGTATTTTTCACTCCCTATCTGAAGGGTGTTAATCAAATAATTTTCAGTATAACAAATTCCTTATACGATTTTAGCCTCCAAAGAAACACTGAAGCCCTCATCTTCCACATTATCTTTGTCCCCACAATTAAGTCTCTGCTGTCCGAAAGCTAACAGCCCTCATTCAATTCTTTTTAAGATTCCCAGTGAAACATCCTTATTTCAAAAGGAATTACGGGTTCTCCATAACTGCAAATCCAGTACAGGGGTGGAGAGAAGCAACTGGAATCTCCAGATTTTTCTCATTACATGTAACCATCAGTCACCTTATGCAAAACCCAGTGAAATTAAGGGATTTTTTTCTTTCAGAAACTTCCATGTACTTTGGACAAGGCCTTCAGAATTACATGAAGGATGGATCAGCATGTGTTATGCTCCAAAGTTCATTTTGAAAGCTCATCAGGTGCTTAATTTTTGCTGCTCTTGTGTATTTTAGAGGGGATCCCACAAAGAACGTTCATTACCACAGACAGGAGTCCATAATATTTAGTAATAAATGGGATGAAACCCATTGGGACTCCGTCCTAGGCACTGGAAAGTGCTACACTGCTAAAGAGGAAACAGAATTTTCAAGTACTCTGCATCAATCAGGATTTAGCCCATGCTGCACAACTGATTCAATTTACAGGAGAATTGAGAAAGCCCTGGATCACCCTTTGTTTAAACACTGTTCACAATGTTCCTAAAATACATAAAATTAAAAACATCCAATAAATGAAACTCAAAACAAAAAGCCACGTTGAACAAAAGCAGAACAGAAAGCCCCGCAGCGGTGAGAAGCACATGCCGAGTGCTGGCTGATGCACACGATGGCAAATGTTAAGATGGTGTAAAACAAGACTACGTATAAGAAGCAGATTCATGCAGTTAGCGCTTGTTCACCTGACTGCCCAACAGAATCAGCAGTGGAGAGAGCACTAGTGGACCTGGAATGACGTCGAGAAGCTGCAAGTAGAAGGAATGGCAACACCCACAGGATTAACACACATTGAACCCGAGACAGAAAATGCCACAATCCAAAGGGGATGCGTGTGACCGCTACCGGCAGAGGTGTTTCATAGTGACAGGGAATGGCGCTGTATGCGGATGCGTAACAGCTACAGTGCAAGCCCCACAGCGACGCCTCCGCCTGTAGCTTCCCCCTTCCCCTCGTGACCATAAACACGATGCACGACAAAACTCATTTGGAACAGTCCCAAACCGGGTGCAGCTCAGCAAAAACACCCCGATGCACATCGGTCACGTTCCAGACCCGCAGGTCTGGCAGGCGGCCGTCACGAGAACGTGGAGCACGTAACTACAGAGAAGGGTTTAGATGTGTCTGATCTAAACCCCAAAGTGAAGCCATGAGGAATGGTTACGAATTGTGCTTGCAGGTATTTTTCCACAACATTCTAGCCTATGCATAATAAAACCAACGTTAACAAAGAGAATGCTTAACCACATAAGTAGAAAGAGTCATACAGGGAGGTCACCAACCACTGCAGAGGTCCTCGGGTTGGTTTCTTTTCCAAGTAAACACAGGTACACACATACTGCAGGTGTTGCTACTTCCAAAGGTCTCTTGCTTTTAACAAATTTTGCATACATGTTTCTTGAACCTCAGTATGTACATGCACAGCTAACGAGAATATGCACATCACACACCTACCCAGAATGACACATGTATACAAATTGTTAAAAGCAATGGAGCACACACAGTAGCAGAGGAGCCTAAGCCAAATATAGCTCCCACTTCAATTCCCAGTTGTTAGCAGCACATCAATCACAAAATGCCTTTGGAGAGGTTTTCAGTTCTTGGATTCAGCATACAAGTGAGTTCTTTATGAAAGCAAATGAAAAATGGGCCCAGTCATTTCCAAATTACAGAAATTTTCTCTTTCTAAAGAAGTTTTCCCTAGGTCTAGCAATGACATGCTCACCAGCTCAAAGCAACTGACCCAAGAAACTGATTGTTCATTTAAGCAATTCATCACCACAGACTCATTGAAGGCCTTGTTGCTTTAGCATCATAACTAGTACTGTCAGAAACTGAAAAAATAAAGCAGAATCACCTTACAATACAAATAGGCTTTGTCAATTATGCACACAAGTGTGCAGCAGAAAGTCTTCTGTTTAAGGCAAAGCATTCATAAACCCAAATACTAATATAATGAAATAGAAATCAGCAAAGTGAGAAAAATAAAATTTTGTGGTTTTTTAAACTTGGAGAGCTTCAATAAAAGCCATACAGAATATGCAATGTGGTCTTTGACCATGGAGAACACATGCATTTATTCAAGAGAACAATCCCACTGACATCGTAAGTACACTCGTGAAAGATTTGCATGATCAGTGCAGGATTATGGATTGAACCTCACAATTAAGGTACGTAGGTCACAGCTGCTTTCTCCCAAGCCATCCACTGTGCCCCTGTGGACACCACTGTGCAAGACCAAGGCCCAGGGAGAAACAAGAATAACTAAAAAATAAAAAAACCCAACATCTCTGCAAAGAGGCTGAGTATAGACTCACTCTTGAGTGTTTTTACTAACTTAGGAAGCAGGACTCTTGATACACAGACATGCATACCTGCACAGCAGCCCCAAAACAAGCTGCAAAACAACATTTACAAGGTAAGGATGTCAGTGCTGACACTGACCATAATACCCTTAAATGCAAGAACCTTGTCATTTACATATAGCTACTCTAATTCACAAATATACAAGTTAATCTTTATAAGCAAAACCAGACCATGCACAGCAGGATTATATTACCTTTGCATTATTGCAAGATTAACTGGGTTCTAAAAATACTGTAAGAGAACCACATTGTTTTGGCTTAAACTGACATATATAAATTTCTTTGAGATGAATTACATACTACATAATTAACAAGTTCATGAACGTATTTGAGCTTAAAGTATTTCAATGAAAACACAAGAAAAAGGTAATAGGATAACAACTACATTGAGTTACTGTTATTACATTGGTATTTCCTAACCAGGTAACCTTTATGACCTAATAACAGTGTATTTCTAGAAATGCTCTTCAGGTAATTAAATATCATGAGCTAAAATGAGAAGACTCTCTCCTCACAATTTTTTAAAACACATCTGTAACTAAGATTTTACAGGTCAGTGCAAGAGTCAGACTCAGCACTGGTGGGAGTGTACAAAGCTCACACCATTCATGGTTCTGATACACTGCATTTGCTTTTCAGAATAAGGGCTCAAGACTTCAACTACTGTATTTTCAATAAAATAAACAAAGCACAGCACAGTGACATAGAACACTGACGAGTTAACGCTGAAATCCAGCCTGTTTATACATTTTGGCTGGAGGAAGAAAGCTTCATCCAAAATTGAAGCTAGGCAGGTTAACTATAAAAATAAGCTACAGTTGTGGATCTACTGTCTTTTTCTAGCTCTGATATGAAATCAGCTTCATTTAATCAATAAAAAAATAATCTATTTATCTTAGAGAGCTATGAACCAAGTTATGAATGCAAAGTTGAACTCCTTCCATTTTTCAGCAAAAGTTGAGATATTAATGTAAACAGATTATTTTATAGCTCAATATAATGAAGTCTTTGAACCCAAAAGCTTCTCCAATATTAACTTATGCTATGTTCCATTTACACACTATATTATATAACTGTATTTTGTCACTACGTGCAAAATAGATCCTGTACCAGCATTCTTCATTAAATTACTACATAAATGAAAAGGGCCTGGAGATCAACTGTATTTCATGTCTGAGATGACAAGTTTTGATACAACAAGTAATGTATTTGGTTGAGTATATGATATGGTATTTGATCAGAAACATTAACTATCTTGCTGTGCAGAAAAACTTCTGCATATGGTAAGTGTAATGAGATTTTCTATTTGTACTGTACACTTAAGCTGCACTTTAAAGATGCTCCTTTAAAATCTCAGTCTTTCCATGGTTTTAGGCTGCCTGACAAAGTTTCCTACAAAACAGCATGTGCAACTTAATTGATGATTGACTGTCCAGTAAAACCTCTACAAAAAGAGATCTGCTATCTCCACTGGAGCATTTAGGACAGAAATTATATACTGTAACTATACCTAGCTGTAAGAAAACTGAATCATGAACAATTGAGAGTCATTCAACAACAGGCTATGATGCTACAAAACTACTTCACTGTGACCTAGAAAATCCAGGCTTGCCCTCCCATAGATTTCCATCAGTGTTATTAAGCGAAGCACAGCAGCCCTGTACAAGCTGATTCAATGAAACTAAAAATTGCAAAAGTTCAAACTAAGCTATTTCCCTGCTAACAGTGAAATGCTGAGAACCAGAATTGAAGCATGCAGAAGAAAACAGAGCGGGAAAAAAACGGGGTTGGAAACGGGGAGTGTCGGGAATCCAGAGGACAGAAAAGAGCTCATTCCACCTAGCAGTGTCTTGAAAGGGCAATCACAAGGGAAAAGGGGAAAAAAAATTGACCCTTAAAGCTCCAATGCCTACATGTACTCACCAAGTGGAGGGAAGCCCCGAGCAGGGCTTGTATCTCGACTGCTCTCACGGCTGGTATCACGACTGCACCCCTGACTCATGCTGGGTCGGGGGATACGACTGCTCCGTGCTAGCATGCAGCATGGAGAGTTTCAGAGAAGGTGAACAAGTTTAATGAGGACAGAAAGCTCAAAGTCAAGTCACATTTCTGTTAGTTACGGTAATTATTACATTAGTAATTACAATTTGCAGCAGCCTGCTCAGGCTCTTTACAAACCAACTACCTTACATGCTGAGCTGTGTTTGTGATGTGTAATTGCAGCAGCATTAATGTCTGGCTGACAGTCTGCTTTTTTCTTAAGCAATCCGAGTTTTGTTATTCAAGTAGAGCAGGAATCTTCAATCATTTAGGGAAGCTCTACTGTTGCAAAACAGATGAGGCTGAAAGAAACCCTTCCGGAATATTTCTTCCTTAATTATAAAATAAACACCCTTCTGGAACAAAATAGCAGATGAAAATTTTTTTAAGTAATCATAATACTGATACGATATTTTTACAAAGATTTGCCTTTCACAACATAGTTTTTTGAACAAATATCCTAAGAAAAAAAGGTGTACTGCACAGACTTGCAGAGATATCTTTCTCCAATGAAAGATACTGGGAAAAACATTAAGAACCTGAATACCTGAAGGACAGGTTAAAAAGTGATTTGAATTTGAAGAGAACAGTAGCTTCAGATATTTAACAGAAGCTAACTTCTGCTCCTCAGACATTTCTAAAAGCTTATCTTTATGGTTTTATATGCATACAGATTGAGACATATGCACATTTCAGGGGAGCTTTAAACTATATTCTTTAGTTCGACAAAACCCTACATGCTTGCAGATGTTTGAGACCCTACGTGTTTTTAAAATGTTTGCAGAAAGCTATTTAGCAGGCTTTATGCCTGGTAAAGAACACAGTATTTTCTTAGGGCAAAAACTAGCAGTTAATTGTCAGGAGAATTTAATGACAAGAGGCATTTCCCTTGCTGTTTTGAAAAGGCAGTAGCATATTTCAAGTGTTCAGGAATCGCTGTTAAGGAATTTTCTCAGGCACAGAGTAAAACCTGATCTATGAGCTTTGATGACAACACAGCAGAGGTACATATGCATAACATGAACGTGCTAATACTTTGACTGTATCCTCGATTTTATAAAAATAATGTAATTTGCATGCTTCAGAATATATATATATTCTTATAAATCTCTATTAGTTTGTATACAGAACTTAAAAGCCTAGACTCAAGCTAAAGTTCCTCTACAGTGCTTCAGTGCTCTCACATACACTGGATATATTAGAATCCTTCAAGCAAAACAGTACAGAACAAAATAGAAACCTTCATAGTTAGGCTTTAAAATTCAAATTGAGACTTCTGCCAGATTCTTGCTTTGTCAAATCCCTCCCAGTTTTGCAAAACCCAGTTTGCATCTCTCAGATGAATTAATGGTTCTGATGGTTGACCTCTGATGTCAGACAATGCAAGATGAACTATTAACCAAGCTGATTAGATCACCATAATGTCTCATGGTACGGGGTTAGATGGTCTTACAATAAATAAGACAGACTAAATTATAAGAACTGGATGAAATTAGGGTCCATGAGTACAATAATCCCATCTTAGATGTACAAGGGAAAAAGCTTACAGGTGAACTACAGGTAAAAGTAACACTAAAGTTCTTCACACAAACACTTGGCTTGAAATTGCAGACTCTCTAGAAGCAAACTTCTCATTCTTGGGTCTCATGCTTAGACGTAAATAATGGCAGCCTTCACATCAGGTTTGCACAAGCAGTCATTTCTCTTAAGCAGAGAAGATCTGCCCATCTTTTCTATAATACAATCCTACTAAAAACAGTAAAGGCTCTTTAGAGAGGGAGAGATGTGAATGATTAAAAAAATTAATGGATGCACACAACAGATTCTCCTTCCATACCAGCTAACAGCAGCAGCATGAAGTATGAAGAAAATGCACTTTAACTGCATGAGAACACAATAGTAGGACAATGCTATACATGAAGCATAATACTGACTGCACAAGCCAAACACTGGGTACTTCAGGATTAATGGTCAAATAAAAGGGTTGCATGTTACTGGATACAAAAGAAAAGCAAGAAAAATAAATGGATTGAAAGGAACCAAAGGATGAGTCTGTTGTGGACTCCCAGGCACCTGCCTCACACTTTCACCACTGTGTTGTGCAGAGATTTTGTATCAGTTACTCAGACTATTTCCTTTAGACACTGCCAGCAGTAAAGGCCAACAGTGTCGTCATTTAGGTAAGGGTCTCACACTGTGACAGCCTGTCTCTGCAGCACAGGGAGCAAAAGCAGAGACGACAGACACAAGTCTCAATTTGAGAATTCTATACCCCCAAAAGCTGGACAGAAATCAAGTGAATGAGTAGCAAAATGGATTAAGAGGAGTAGGCAGCATGAAAGCAGACAGTGTGTCCACAGCCAGCTCTGCTGTGAGAAAGTCTAGGACAGGACAAGGACGGGTTGTTTTCAATAACATTCCAACTTTCTAATGTGTACTGTACATCTAAGTTTTACCAATTTCATCTGGAAAGTCAGAGCACTTGGACATGGCTCACACCATTATTAAAACACACTATTAAGCTGTCTTATGCCAGTGGAACCCAACAGATGCAAATATCACCAGCAGAACATGAAAGTGCCCCTGTTTGCCAATCTACCACTCGGAAGAAACTTGTATTTCATTAGGGTATGAATTTTAATGATTCTTAAGTGGAGACTAAAAATCAGCAGATGCTTTCTTACATCAATACCAGCATTTTAAAGAGTTTGAAATTCTGCCAAACAGCCAAAGGAAAGCTCTGCAGTGGGGAACACCCAGTCAAGGCAAGTCAAGAACTGCCTTCAGATTTTCAATAAACATGCACAGCGTAATCCCAACAAAAACAGTGCCGCTGCATGAAACTGGCAGCTGTGCCTTAACCACTTTTTGGAGAATGGCTATCTTGAATCTGTCACTTCTTTCAGATCCAGCTGTGCACAAGATCTGCAGAGCATCCAACAAAACTAACTGCAGGCTGATAATTTTCAATCCATGGAAAGTGGACATCACCCATTTGAGCAGATATCTCCTTCAAGGGGACCAAAGAAAAGCTCAGGATTAAGTGGACTGTACTCCTCCTTCCCCAACAGGGTATCACCACCAGTAAATCCCACTGAGCAGACAGCACAGGCAAGCTTAAGACTGAAGTGTCACAAGCAGAGCCATATAGGTGACCACACAGGACCTCAGCAGACTGAATGTGCTTCGTTGTGCTGCCTCTGGGAAAACAACATACTTCTTCAATGTTCCCAGCACACAAAGGGAATCTACTTCATGGATACCTGTAGCCATCATGGAAATCAAAGCTAGCAGCAAGGTACTGGTGCTAACAGGCATCCACATGCAAAGGGCTCTATTAATCCTACTGCCCCAGGAGGGCCTGAAAAACTCCAGTGGATGGTTTCTGAATTTGGAATCAAGGTGAGTGGGAGTCTATTTAATGAAATGAACAAACAAAATAAAATATCAAGGAAATATAGAGACTGAAGCAACACAATAAGGAAGCATAAAATACTGTTAGCTACTATGTTATAAAGTAAGAAATACAATGGAATAATGGTATATAGCTGACAGCTCAAAAGCTATCTCCATCTGGGTCAGTATCACAACTTTCAGGATCCAATAAATAGACAGAATTTCTGCAACTGAACAGTAAAGTGTCAGACACTCCTGTTCCCATAACAGCTCAACCCAGGCTGTGTCCATCAACCTGGGGGAAATAGGTGAAAGCCACACATCTGATACGTGTCAGAGCTCTCTCCCACTCTCAAAGAACAAGCACTGATTGTGTTCTCAGGGAGCATGTCAGAGAAATGAGACACAAATTACTCTTTCAAAAGAATTCAAGGCTCCTGTAATGTACCTGAAAGCAGGCAACCCAAGAGTGAGGATTTTACACAAGGCAATTTCCCTTCAGGTGCTCAAGAATGTTTCAAATCAGACCACATAATATGATGATCAGTTTAAGCATGTGTGATGGTACCATCCACCATTCTTTGCTTCCTCCTAAAAAACAATGCTCTTCTACACAGTGATAGCAGAACAATTACCTCTAGTATTTGGGAGGCTCTACATTTTAAAAGCAACAAACAGAAAAGCACAATGTATTCATACAGAGGCCATAAAATAGATCAGACATGAGAAGAACACTGAATTTGGAAAAGCAGTCACAATGAATATGCAGTATTTTTTATGACTCATAATGGCATATACACTCAGGTGCTTTAAATTCATTTCAGTACACTGGAAAGAATGAATAAAATACTTCTTTATTACAACCTCCTCTAAATAAAAATGCAGCTCAAATGTAAAATATAAAACTATTGCTAAGGCAATAGGTATAAATTTAATTGCCAACAGTAAGGCTATAATTTCAATAAATTTCAATCTACTAGTTAAGTCTTTGGAGATAAAAACCAATTTAGTATCAGTATCATTTAAAATGTTCTTCTTCTACATTAGCTTCAAACTCATAAAATAATTTATATTAAAAAATGAAAATGTTCAGACAGCACACTGAATACCTTTTCACTTCAACTCAGATACACAAAGTTTTATATATATGATATTTACTCACCTGACTTAAAAAAAAAGTCTGCTGAAAAATTTGAAAATAGAAACTATTACAGAATATTTACATAACAGTCACTGAGAGAAGAGTATCAAAAGCAGAACAATTAATGCATAACTCTAAGACGTGGTCTAAGAACATGGCTCCAGGATACTAAGGATGAGAGAAGCAAACCATTTAAGATGCAAATTTTCTAAAATAATCCAAGAAGGTGCTTTTTGCCCTTGATTCCAAGTGACTGCAAAGACTGCTCAACTCATTTTAGGACTAAGCTTATATGAGGTCTTTTTGCTGTGATGGTTATTCACAACAATTGTTCTCGCTTCCTGATCTAATAACATTGCTCATGTTGAATTTCAAACAAAAAACTCATCGTGACATCTTTAGGCTTACTTTGAAACCATAAGCTCAACCCAGAAAATTAAAATTACTCTCCTATAAACCACAATCACATTAACTTGTCAGCTGAAAAACTCAGAAGAATAACAGCAACATAAACAGTTTCCTAGTCAACAGGAAAGCCCCTACTTCAAGCACGCCGGCCAGCACGTCACCGCAGTGACTGTTCTTACCTAGGCCTATTCTGTTGGGACTCGTCTCCCGACTGCATCCCTGGCTCCGAGGAATCTTGCTGCGCTTCTCTGAGGATGATGGCACTGGCTGGACTCTGGATGTTCCACTGCTCAGGCCACCATAGGAGCTTCCTAAGAGCTTACCCGGAGAACTAGACCGGCTACCAGCTAGAAGAGAACCAGAAATAAGGAAAAAACAATTAAAACCCACCAAGATTTTAAACACACTGACAGCAAAACTGGAACACAATCAGCTCTACATAAGAATTTAATCCAAATCACTCAGAACACTAATGGGACTGTTCCCTATAAGCTTTCAAGAAGACTGAGGAAAGCCTGTGGACACTGAACACTGACATCAGCAACCCTGTGCTGCCTGAGGAGATCAAGCCCAAAGCAGACACTGCAGTGTATGAACACCCCAGCTGGCTTTAGGAGAGCTTGTGGAGGTGCTGGGGCAGCCTTGCTGCAGCTGCAAGGGATTCCCAGGCTGCCTCACCTCCTCACAAAGCAACACCAACCAGACTGTGCACAGAGCTGTGCTGCAGTGCTTCTGGCACAGGTCACCTGCTGCAAAGCAGCTCAGGCAGCTTTGTGCTACACTGCAGTGCTGGCATTGCTTTTCTGCAATAATTCACTGAAGGAAAATAAAAAACCCACCACATCTGAACAGATCAGCACAATAATGGGTAAATCACATGAGCCTCTCACATTTGTAGAGATGCTGGCTTACTTAGGTCTGGCTGGTTAAACCTAAGCTATTTTTCAGATGCTGAAAATTTTTAGCAAGTTGAATAGTTGGCCTGTTTTATTTTTCCTTGTCTGTTTGAATAGTCCATGGCAACTTCACATTTCTTCTAAGCCATTTGTCTGCAAGACAGTCTACTAACCAAGATTTATCTACGTATTTACATTCCAGCTGCAGTAGATATTTCTATCTGAAACACTCTTGCTGGCTAACTCAATGAGATGACTAACACTTTTTTTTTTGCTGCAAGTCTTCATTTGGTAAATCGTTTGAAAATTAAGTAATGCTAGATTAAAGGCAATCATAAATAACTGTAAGAGTAATAGATTGATGACTTTTTTTTCTTCAGTCCCTGAAAATCTGCTGTTGCAATTTCTGACATTCAATTTATTTGCTGAAACAGCCAAGAAAAGTATATTTGAAAAGGTTGCAGGAACATACTCAGGCAAGCTCACATTTTGAACCAATATTTGTGCTGATTTCTTTCTGAAATGCATCTACACATCTCACAAAAATTTCATTTCCAGATACTATTACAACTAGTAAGAGTTCGAGACTGTTCTTGTGTCTTAAGAAGATATGCAACTCTGTTAGTCTCATGAACAATACCATAGCACATGTATTATTTTAACTTACTTGCCCCCTCCAATTTCTTGGCCAGAGCCATTCTGAACCAATCAAATATACTCTAATGTTGTATGTGGTACTGGCTCCATTCTCCCCACCCCAAAGTGACAGGTGCCAGTCTTCCATACAGCACCACGATCTGAAAGTCATCTCACTGATGTCAGCAGGGACGTACTGAAGTAACTGAGAGAAGAATTCAGCCCCTGGGGTTTGAGCTGCAGCAGTGAGCCAGCTTCGACATCAGAACATACACTAAGTTTGACTACTGGGAGAAAGCAAAATCACCTGCCATACACATTTTGATTTATGACTTCAAGAAAATGCTTTTTAAGTCTTACAGTTAGGAGAGAATGAGGGAAGCTAAAAGCTTAGCAGTTAAAAAATGTGAAGGAAATAACGTGAAAAAGCAAGAAAGGGAAAACGTTTCTTACCACCAGCAGGATTAGCTGATCTGGATCCTTGATTATGAGGGCAGACCAAGGGACAGGCAAAAAGTGGATTAAAAGACAGCAAGACAATACAGCGTTCAGCATGCGGTTTGTGCTATACACAATACAGACAGATTTATTTACAAACATGTCACTCCTAAAGCCCCTGCAGAATGCAGTGAGTTAATGTGCAGATGCAACTAAACTTCCCAAGGTTGACCAGCTTCTCAGCAAAATGTCAACCAAGACACCAAGACCCAACTTCTGCTCTAAATTGCAGCCCAACCCAGTCTGCGAAATTACAACATAGTTATTCACTGCGTGGGCATGGAGAATTTGGTCCTGTGACCAACTCTTTATATTTGAACTCATAAACTATTCCATGCAACGTTTGGCATAAGGATAAAGATCACATCTGGTTGGGCTAGGCTGGAAACTCAGCAAACTAGACCAAGGCAGCAGGTCCAGATACGACCATCCTAAATCTTAATAAGGCATTCTATAGTAATATTAGGTCCGTAATTTTTGAAACCTTTAAAGAATATTTAACTATTCTTTAAATACTTCTGAGACTTGTCTCATCTGGTCTGACCATTTTTCACCAAACTAAGTTTAGGGAAAAAAGGACACTTCTGGACTTGGATCAGTTTTAGGTTCAACACTGAAGAAATCAATTTACATTAGCATCCCAAAGTCCAAATATATCCTTATGACCTCAATGTAAAGATTTCCATTTGGCCCCATGCTCAATACACTAGGTCTTTCTGCAGTTCTCCCAGCCTAACACAAGGCTATAAACTGCTTTTTCATCCCTCCAGCATGACAGAGCAAAGCAATGAAAGAATGAACAGAGAAGGCCTTTCAAATAGGGGTACAAAGCAAGACAAGTCCTCAGAACAGACAGGTACTTCCACAAACCCCAATCTTCTATTCACAGGGCTGAAGGTCCTCACAACAGGGAGTTTCTCCCCCCCTCCAGTTCCTTTTTAAAGTCTGAGTGACAAAATTCTCCCCAGATACACATGACAAATATGCAGCAGCACCATATGTGTGGCTCCTAGGAGAAAACCATGCCTTGCCAGGAAGCCAGAGAGCGCAGATGTGTCATGTGAATCAAAACAGAACCCTTTTTCCCATATCTACACAAAATAGGTAATGTCCTATTTTCAATTGATGCCAAACCCCATTAATTTTAGACAGCTCACGTGTTCACACATACAGAAATAGAGTCGCATAAGCAGGAGAAGCTTGGCAGGGCAAGCAGTCAGCTACAGGCACAGGGGGTGTCTCAGCAGGACCCAGTGCCAGTTATTTAGAGCTACACATCACAGCGACATGAAATTCTGCTGCACGACTGGCAAAAAAAGGCAGCAACTAAGCACTAGGACTTGGGGCCCTGTTTGTCAGCAGGAGCACACACTGGCTAGGTGGGGATCCGTTCTATTACGTGTCCAAAGTGAGCCCAATTCTCTGCTGATGCTACTGTAATTCAAGAGAAACATATTAAGAACTCTTTGTTCTGCTCCCCCAGGAATAAAGCAGTTCTTACGCTGGGACTGGGAAACTACTTTAGCCCGGCTGCGGCCTCGAGTGTCAGCAGGCGTTGAGGTGACGCTGGTGGCACTGCCAGAGCTCTGTCTCCTGGTACGAATCCGACCTGCAGGAATGCAGAGAAAATCAGACTGTTAACAAGTTTCTTACAAAGGCAGCAGCAGCATCTGACACACTATACACATGATTACCCAGGGTACAAAAGAAATTTACTGGGAGAGGCAACACCTTTCATTAGGCTGGCTGAGATGCAGGGGAGGGAGTGGAAACAGCCACAGTCCACGAGTCCAAAATCTCCTTCGCTTTCTGTAATGCTATCAGCCAGTTTAATTAAAAAATATTACCTCTCTATAGCCTTTGCTCCTGTTCTATTGTAGTTTCTTTAGAGAGGATCAACAACAAAAAAATTCAAGTCTCCTAAATGCAGCTTCCTGTATCAAATTATTACTTTCTGACAAGGTGATCACCCTCTCAGAGACAGGTGTGACAAATGCCCTCCCAAATTCCATCGCTGGGATTTCCAACTAGCTGTCTGGTGCTTTATATCCTGCTCCACCTGCGCAGGCTGGCATGCACTCCTGTGACAGTCTGTCAACGCAGTCTGATCACACTTTTATTTCAGGCTCATTGAATTTTCCCTGCTGTTTACAGGTCCCTCACATTTATCCAGAGATCAGTGTAACTTTACTTGTAATGGAGAGCCCTATTTAACACAATCACTGTTGAGGAAAACAGATTCTGTTTGCCTTCTCTTTATTTAAGCAGAAAATGGATATAAAGTCTCAAAGTGTTCTTGGTCCTTGTTCTGTCCTTTCCTCGTGAAAAAGCCACAGAAATTTGAGCTAGGAAAGCTTACGGGGTCATTGGTTCATCCCCTTTCTGGGGCAGAGCTGTTTCCTACAGAATGTTCTTTCCAGTGCTAAGCTTCAATTATCTGTCTCTAGTTAATGGGAAAGAAATGATAATTAAGAGTAACACAACGAAAGCCTCCACCAACACTTTTCAATACATCAGTTCTTAGCCAAATCTGAAGTTTTTTTCTCAGGACTCATGCCAGTGCTATCCTGCATTCAGAGGATGACTTCAAGTTTCAGCCACAATAATGAAGGAAAAAAACCCACAGCAGGTAAGAGAAGAGTCTAGACAACTGCACCCACTGGTTACAGATACTCATCTCCTGCCCTCTGTCCCCACCATAAGCATACAGAGAAGTATCAACAAGGAGACACACACTTCCCACCCAAAAAAACCCACTTCACAGAAGGCACACATGCAGGACAAGACAATGGCAAGCAGCCCAGACGGAGCGATTGGGAGCTATGTTCCTTCTCTGAGCTCTCAAAATATTCATAACATGGTCTGCAAGCTTCTGCTAGACACAGTGACAAGGAGATGCCTAACTTTGAGAAGAAAGGGTAAATTTGTTTGCAAGGGAAAAAGCCTACAAGACAGTTCTACTTCAAACCTCTCCACCAGCGCCTAGTTTTTAAACAGCTCAGTAGGCAAAGTACAGGTATGTACCTTCAAACAATTGTTTACAGATGAGACATGGAAAGAACCATCAGCATACAAATGGGAAAACACAAACAAAGCTTTTTAGCCACTGGCTCAACTGAACAAGCTCTGAGCACACCCAAGTGGGTCCAACATCCATAAAACTGGCTGCTGCTGTCTCCTTTACCACCAGCAAGGCTGCAGATTCCTCTGCTCTAGGGCATTCTTGCCCCTTACAAAGGGTCAGCCTGATGCACTGCCAGAGGCAGCTCTAGAGCTCTCTGCCTGCCTGATCCCACCCCATGCAAGTCTGGCACAGCTACACACAGATGAGCAGAGCCACTCTGCCACTTGCTGACGAGGAATGGACCCAAAGCCTGACACAGGCTCCAAGGCAGGTGGGCAAGGGGAAGGAGGCAGACAGACATAGCTCTCCTCTCAGAAGCCTCAAGGCTTCCCTTCATTTCTATCAGGAGGCCATCACAGTAAGACAAGAAGTTACACCTGACCAGTCTTAGGAACCAGTAATGGAATTCCTTTACATCCTTCCAGAAGGCCAATGGGAGGGGGAAATCAAACTGAAATTCAACACTACCCACAGTAACAGGCAGTACTGGAAAGGAAAACATATTTAGTGATGTGCATGGGCCAAGAACGGGTGAGATGGGACTGATGTCTCTTCCTCTTACAAAAAGGCCACTTAAGATCCTCAAAATTTCCTGGATTTTTCTGCAGCTACAAAAGCTTTTTTTTCCCTGTATCTTCATCAGTAGGTGACTAAGAAAGGGAAAACTAGGATAAGACGTGTCACTCTTCCACCTTAAGAAATACAAAGCCTAAAATAATATATAAAGTGAAAATGAGATTAGCTTCTGAAACCAATTCTAGAGGCTTTAAAAAATAAAACTGAACGAACATGTCAAACTTAATTAACATGTGATTATCAGCACGATTGGAAACGGAGAACTCAGCTCTATTTTGGAACCCCTGAGTGGGGTGGTGGACAGATTCCTACCAACTTCAGCAGTTTCTGAATGAATGAATGAATGACGAGGAACAAAATTCTGCTTCCTTTCGGACTGCTACATTTGCACACTGATTTAGGCCTACTGGGTGTCAGAGAGAACAGTGTGAGAGGAGAAGTTGTTCAGAGTCCCAAAACTGACACTGGTTTTCTAATCCTTTTAGAAATGCTGACAAGCATTTGAACTAACACTGCACTGGACTTGCATTGTGCAAATGGACTTTTAATATATATTATACCGAGTAGAGCATGCATATATAGTAGTTAATCCATACAACACAAACGCGTCTTCTACATTCCCCCAGGAATTTTGTTTGCAAACAAGAGTCTGCACTCACATCCAAGAGTTATTTGCACATAGGACTATGTGTGTGGCTTTATCTCTATCACTCTAACCCAGACAGAAAAACTAATTTCAAGCAGGACTAGAAATAACATATCGAGTAAGTTATTTAAACTTTTTTGTTGTTCTTAAATTCAAGCAAACACCTCCCTTCCCAAAACTTCCCCGTTTTCAAGTGGGTTCGTCTCCATGTCTAGCTCAAACTACAGATGTAGCAATCCATATTTCATAACCATTATTTTTCTGCTGCTTCTAAAAGCATTACTGCATCCTAACAACAACAGCACAGCAAATGAACAGATGAAGACTGCCCCAACTAGTTTCCAAAAACCATAAAAGTATTTCCATAAAAAAGCTAAAAAAGCCCGTGATCTAAATTTAACATGTGACACATTGCTGTTGGTACAGAAAAGACTTTGAAAGACTTCACATAAATGCTTTGTGTTAAGAAACCATTTCTGGATTTTTTAGGAGGTTTTAGTTGTATTTTTTAAAGTTATTGTCATTTTTACAACAATGGTTCAGAATCAACCCTGAAATGTCTAACAAATGCCTAAACCTAGAAAGGTTATTTTGGGGTTTTTTTTTTTCAGAAAAAGAACAAACAAAGGAAGATTCTGTGATAACATTTGTGCTTTACAAGAGGCTTCATCTGGCAGGTTGTTCTGAGTTCTCTGGGGGGATACTGCAGCATCCCCATCCCCAGCGCTCAGAACACTCACAGGATTTATGACACTCAGTCTGTGTATTACACTGAAGGAAATGGTTTTCAAATAGTCTAGAAACGTTATATAACAGTTCCACAATTCAGTGTAATCAGTTCCATGCTGTGAATAGGGACACCTACAACCACACAAGTTATACATGGACGCACTGGGATGATGATGGTCTCTCCAGGAATCAGGTTAATGCATTTAGGTTACCCAGCACTGGAGTTTTTGCTCCACTTGGACAAAAACATTCCTGAAAGAGCCTCTAGCCCTAGCTCTGCCACTGCCAATTGACAAATGGACGTGGGAGACACACAGTGATCAATTAAAAATATGCTTTATAGATAATCTTTAAAAAACTTTTTATAACCACCATCAGAATGGCTTCCATGCATATTTAGCACTTCTCCAACGTTAGAAAGACCTGACTCTGCACCACGATTTTCCCTGAGAAGCACTTGATCCTTACTGGAAACCATCAGGCTGTGGCTGCCTCTGGGTTTTACATGAGATCTCCCTCCAAAGCAGAGGGCTCAGTGAACAACAGTCCACTTTGCCCTACACAAACAAACACAGCCAAATCAACTCAGCACTTGCAAAGGGATGGACCAGGAGAAGTAAGAAACCTACTACCTGAGCAGTTCCATGTAAGGTATCACTGTCAGTCATCACTTTGAATCAAGCCTCGCCCTTAAGGACAGGGGAGAGCTTTAAGGCAGAGAAGAAAACAGGAATGGCGATTCCTTTAAACTTGTGTTGCTCCCAAAGCCTTTAATAATGCACTCAAGGTGTCCACCTGAGCCTAAGTAACCTGAAAACTGTAACAAATCTCATTTAATTGCCTTTCTGGTGAATACTAAAAACTATTAAAAATTGTGCCAATGATTGCAAACTGCTGATTTTGTTTTAAACCTGCCAGTTTCAGGTCAAACTAGCATTTGTGCTCTCCCCTTTGGAGAAAGGCTTTTCTGAAGGGCTTGACTTTATGCTTGCTTTGAAAAAAGGTAGCAGAAATGCTCTGAACCATTCTTCTTGACTGAAAGTCAGCATTATACACCCTTTTTAAATATTCCTTGAAAAGCCATTTCATGATAAAATAATCAGAAACTTTTCTGAGGTTTCCCTTTAATCAGGTATAACAAACATGGCACAAGTGCCACATCCTTAGCACTAGCTGTGAACATCAAGACTATAAAGGTTTCTCTCTTTTGAGCTTTCTGTACATAAAGCCCTTAGTGCAGTTCAAGAGATCCCCATACATGATGGGTCTGGTCAGTCAAGGCACACCTGTGCACTGCATGAAGACCTGCACAAACCTCACTGGTATACACTCATCTACCCTTCCATAAGGAAGTGCATTTCAACAGCATTTGCCAATTGGGATGTCACACTTAAAACCAAAAGACTGATACTCAGCTCTTAGTTGGCATTCTTGCCACTGGCATCACCTACTCCATCTTGCTCCTTTGTTTGAGCTGCCTGACTCCAAACCAAACCACTGAGGAGAACCAAGGGCAAAGCAGATGGGAACTGCCAAGTCCACACAATGCTGGCTCCCAGCTGAGGGGAATGAGCAGAATTTTACAATGTAGCTACAGAAAGCCATGATGGGAACCAGACTGCAGATTTAGTGTCAAGCTGAACACAAAAAGACACAGGAATTTTCTCTTAAATTACTTACTGGTGACCTGCAAAAAAACCAAAACAAACCGCAGGGGCACAAGCGTAGATGATATTTCTACTCTATGTTCTGTTTCCTTCTGTTTCCAGATCAAGAGGATGTTTTTCTCTTCCCCCACCCTCTTAATTTTTACACTGATATCAAGAATACAAAGTTTTGTCTTCCCTGTAGCTCCTGACTCAACCTGCAAGATCACAGAATTGGCAGACCACCTTACCCAGCTTCATCATTCAGTGTAGGACGCAGTGAACCCTGAATAAAGGGGTTTTTTTCCCTGACCTATCTCAAAGGAAAACAAAGATGAAGAGTTTCAAACAGTGATTAAACTCATTCTTGAAGTACTTTGGCTATAGTGTACCGTGTAGTTTTAATTCTCCCTGATCCTCCTTCTCAAGAAAGAGAGAATCCTATGGCAAAAAAAAGATATAAGACTTGGTATTTAATACTTAAGGGATAGCAAACTCACTTTCTGAAAGTTCATCTCAATCTTCCCTGCCCCAAGCAACTTGCTGGTTTCCATTACAGATTTTTACCAAATCCAATCTGCTCCTAATGTAACTGAATTGAAAACAATAACCAAATAAAACACCCACCCTTCTGCATCATGACAATAAACTATTTAATAAACTAAAAATAGAGGTATTCCACAGGACAGCTGTTGTAACAAGCCTCTCCAAACATTATTATAGCCAAAGAGAGGACTGAAAGCTGAATATGGTATTTCATATAAAACTCTAAACCTTCAACGTTTCAAATGTAGGCCAAAAATAGATAGGTTTGAGAACTAAGAAGAAAGAAAGAAGAGAAAAGGTCAACAATTAAAACAAACAAAAAAAAGCTCTATTACAATAACTTGGAATTTTCGTCTAACTCATGACTGATTTAGAAATACAGGTTTCAGGTCAACTTCATACTCCTTATCACTGACAGATCACAAAGCACTAATACTTCCTTCTCAAGATGCAGAGGTCAGTTCATCTCTCAGCACTAAGTACCATTTCCAAAAATGGTAGAGACCTTTCCCTCTAAATAATAAATCAATGCATCACTAATAGTAAGGAAAATAACACAGATATCACAATAGCACAGTGGCACTTCTCAGACCACCACAGCCAAATACAAGCAGCTAGTAAAGATATGAGCACAATCCCACAAGACAGTAATAGATCCCTTGAAAAGAGACTTGCACTGGGAAAAAAAAGGCTTTGCTGGAGAGTGTGGTATCTTCATTCTGTGTAGAAAACATTCTTGTTTTCAACTCCTGTCTACCTCAGAAAAAGTGACTTCCCAGTGATCTTTTTTTTGCTGGAGAAATAAGAAATAAAGAACAAGTTCTGACAACGAGCCAGAAAAACAAACTGGGATCCTTCCCAAACTAGTAGGCTCAGTGTTCTAGTACAAAAAGTCTTTCCTCCAACTGTCTTTGGCGTAAGCCTTCTCACTCAGATAGTTAACAACAAAAAGAGAGAGCTCAGGTTTAAAGAGGTTGACTAAATATTCCTTCCCTAGAGATCATTGTTTACTGTCCTCATTTTTCTGCCATGTGATCATCTCATTCAATTCTCTCACTGCCCAGTCTCTTCCCGAAAGCATTTGGCAGTTGTGGCCTGAGCTTTGGATGGAAAAACACAGAAAACCTTTACACATTAAGGAGAAAAGAAATCACAAGCCTTGTGTTCTTTGCGAGTTTTTTGGTTATTGTTGGTTTTTTTTTCAGTCTGTACACAGGTCACCTTCCACCAGAAGCAGTGCTTTAAACAGAGAAAACCCACATAACAACTTAGTGACCAGAGTCATAAAAGCAGACTAATGGTTATTAGCAGGGAGGAGCTCAAAGAGAAAGTGAAGAATACCCCATGGCATCAAAATGAGCAGGACAACCATGCAACACTTCATGCAGGTCACCAGTGAACATGGATGAGAACCAGGTAACACTTTGAGAACAGAGACCAGGTAGGGTAGTACGACTGTGGACACACCTCAGTTACACAGAGAGACTGCTTACCCTCGGTTTTACTGGTAGTACCATCTTTAGGCAAATTAAAGAAAAATAAGGAAAGGGTTAATAGAGAAAAATCAGTAACATCAACAGAAGTGGGCACTATATATTACCTACATAAATATGCAAAAAAAATTAATACAATTAAAGAAATGAAAAAAGTTTGACTGAGCAGCAAATCAAACCTTGATGTATCGGAAGAAAACACTTGCAGGTTTTCCCTCCTGCAACAACCAACCTTTGCCCAACTCCATTTTCGTTGTTTGCCTCACCATTTCTCTCATGGGAACGTGCAGGTGATAAATGTCCCTCTGAGCTAAAAAGGAAGCAGGATTCTCCAGGGGCAGCCACATTTGCATCACTGAGCATGAATTTGCTGCTTTTCTCCTACAGCCTGGCTTAAGAACAAGACTGACACTGGATTCAATCTCTCAGCTTCAAGGACCAAGTAAGTTTGAAGCAGATACTTCCTCCCTCTTCATTCTTCCTCGTGACATAAGACTGTTTGAAGCCAGTTTAGCCACTGAAGCCAGAGTGCAGCACAACTCAAAAGCAGCTGCGTCTGTAAGCCCACTATCAGCGTCACATTCCATAATTACACTTCCACTGCAATGTATCTACATCTTGAACCAAGTATGAACAATTTATATCAGAGTAAGAATTCAACTTCTGCACTGAATACAACCAACACATCTAAGTCAAGGTAAAATGTTTCGGATATGAAAGAAACCTGTCTAAAAAAGGAATCCATAAAAACCATCCCTACATAATTCACCACTTACATTTTAACAGATTAAAGAGCAAATGCCCTACATTAAGAAGAAGAATACTCCTCAAGTGACTCAGTGAAGACAATATACACAGCTTAAATCAAGACCACAGACCCCTGAGTTTCCTCCCTGTTGTAAAGGTAAATCGATGACAAGTCTGGGATTAGATTAGTGTGAAACCAGCAGAATGAGAAACGAGCTCAGATGATCAGCTCTGCTCACAACCAAGATGAAGCTCAGCAAATAAGGTGTCAATCACTGCCTTGCATTTCCTCCTCTGTGACTCCTTCAATGGCAACTCCAGGAGAGAAAGATCCAATGCAAAGTTTGTTTTAAGGAACCCTGAGACACCTGAAGGCGATATACAATGCTCCGAGGGAATAGCGTGACACGGGGCTATAATCCAAAGAGTCAGCATAAGGAACAGATACTTATATCCTGCCTGGTGACATGGCAAAGCTGACCTCCTTTCTGCTTCTATATGTTTCTCTTTTGTGAAACAGAAAGGGAGTAAAATCAACTAAGATGTACTATTCAAAGCATAAAACTCTTAATGGAAAACCAGTTTCAGGAAAGGAGGGAAGGAAAAGAGGGAAAAGAGGCAGGAGAACATGTCAAAAGGAATTGAGTAGCATTGTCCTCAGCAACGTCCCAGAACCATAGTATGTTCTGCTCTTCCCCAGAAAGAAGAGTGAGATGCAGATTATTATACAATTCAAAAATGTTGCTTCAAGTCAGTTCTGTTGTATTTTTTTTTTCCTTAATCCCAAAGGGCAAGAGATCACACACTGATCCTGGAGAGCTGGTAACTATCTCAGAGGTACATTCTTCTAGACAGAGTTTATTATTCCAATTAAACTGGGAGGCACTTTCTGCTACTAAAGAACTCTAACTGCAAGAGTAGAACATGTAGATTTACCTAGTGATGCGTATGACCCTGGGGGCAAGGCTGCAGCAGAACTGAAGGGGGTGGATGCTCCAGAAGACGTCACTTTTGACTTGGCACTAGCTGCTGCATTCACATCGACGTCACTGCGGGATCGCTGCAGAGATCCTGGTGTTGACACAGATTTTGTACTTACTGTAGATGCTGCAGATGGGAGTGGGAGATCCAGAATAAAGAAGATTAATTTTTTGAGCTGTGTGCTTCAAAGAGCCTGACAAGCAGTTTAAAGTACTATTTTTAACACTCGCTGCTGGCACTGAAATACCTCAACTAAGAATGCTTTATCAGGGCAATGTGGGCTTCCCCACACTGCCTGCAAAGATATTTCATCAATGCTGCCCTGATGCTACCTCTAAGAACTTTATCAGACACAAGCCCAAATGACAAGATCAAAAAGGCTGTTGGGCCAGTAAAAAGAAATTTCTAACAGAATCTAGATGGGAAAGTTCAACCACAGTAGCCATCATTGGCTTGTGAGAGTTGCTGGTCAAAACAGACCTGGAGGTCCTTCAGTCCAGGTTCTAATAACTTCCTTCCCAACACCTCATCTTCTCATGAGGATCGTTGTTCCCATCACTTGTTGATGCTCACCCTCTTAAGCATGAAGCTTTGACTACTCAGCTGCAAGCAAACATGCATTTGTGTGCACAGTCAAGTAGGTTACACAACATCATCTCCTTGAATCAAAGGCCTCAGTAGGTTGTAGTTACAGACAAACCAGCCAGAACCCAACCTTGGTCAGGTGTAAAAGGCAGCTTATCTTCTACCAACAAAATTTTCTCAATTACATTCTATATTAAAATGTATTATTTAGATTATTATTTGCATTTACTTAGGACAGAAAAGCTAAATATTCCATCTGACAAAAAAAAACAGATTAGCAATGAGATGGAATTTAACACTGTAGGACTTCTGTGCAAACACCTCCAGTAAGTGCTAAAACCACAGAGTATAAATAACACAGAGTATAAAAAAATTCTAAAACTGAAGGCACTATTAGACTATGTAGCTGCATGTCTTAGCATCAGCAGCAGTTTATTCAAACTATTTCAAAGCTAAACACATCTTGGCTACAATTTTCAAGGCTTTTTATGCTTCCCTTCAGGTGTAAGGGATTACTGATTTACTAACTTCTTTTAAAAGCATTATTTTATCAGCAGCTGATGCACAGAATATGGTGTAAAATCCAAAAGTAATTAAAATTTCTACATCCTGAGCTGCCATTTTAGGGAGCAGTAAACAGTGATCAAAGTTGTTTTTTGCCTATCACAATGTCACACTTCCTCAGCAACACCTGAGCACATTTTTCAGCTCCTGTTCTCACCTCTAGATGTTGTACTTCCAGTAGGACTTCTTTTGGCAGATAGTGGACGGCTGGAAGTTAATACAAACATTTATTAAAACAAAACTTATATTTCACGGTCATCAAGAGCAGTACAATTCTGTTCCCTCAGCACACAATGAAGTTAATAAGAAATTATTTATATGCAGGAATAAACTACCAAAGCTTGTTGTTTAAGAATAAATACAGCACCACCATGAAATTATTCATAAAAGTATTAAGAAATAAATTAGTAGTCACATTATTTGTGCAAAAAGAGATTTTCAAGAAGACTTTTTGAAGATTAAAAAAGTTACCCCAGTAAGTTATGGATATTTTTCATATAGGTCTTACACATAAATCACAGACATTTGGAGCCTAAGTTGACTGTATATCTGAGAGTAGCTAAAATACATACATTCAGCAGAAGACTTACATATTGACTTTTCAGTTACAACTCAAGTTTAATTTAGTTTTTTTTTTCTTTTTTCTTTTGTCTGGAAAGAGACAGACTTACACCTCTAGGATTAATGCTAAATGCAGAATCTCAATCTAAGTACTGTTTTAAGCACCTGAAAAGAATAACTAACAGTATCTGCTGAGCACAAATAGCTTCCTAGAAAATTATTTATGGAGTCAAGATAACAATTGCATTTTAAAGCCAGTACAGGGTTTTGCTGGCTTTTTATTTTCATACAGTGTTAGGTAAAAAAAACCCCAACATATATATATATATTTTGGGGTAACCAAATGTAGAGTCCAAATAACGACCAGATGAGACAAAGCAACGTGATGGCTCCCTTCAGCCCAATGGAGCTGTCTGTCAGCAGTTGTTTAAATGGAGAGGTAGTGACACAGAAAGCCTTACTTGAGACTCTCCTGGGAGCTGGAGGAGGAGCGATCTGACTGTGGCAAGGACACGATGCTGTCAGAGTTCTTCAAATGCGACTGCAGGGCCTTCTGGTAGGAAGACTCCAAGGTGTGGTACAAATGCTCTGCCTCTCGGCTGAAGTGACTGTGGAAACCCCAGTAGCACCTGGAAACAAGGCCCAGCACTGTGAACATGCCCCTGTCATGTTCTAGGGGGCTGCGGCACAAAGGCACAGCCAGAGCCCTTCTCACCATTGCCATTAGTGGGCTTGTCAGCCCAGTCATTCCAGCTACCCACTGCCCTGCACCATTTAAGACAAACCACTTCTTCAACCATTGTATTGCTCAAACAGCTGCACAAAAGACGAATCAAATGAAAGAACCATTTGGTGCATTTATTGTAAAAGCTACAGTAGCTAACAGAGCTTTATTAGGGAAGAAACCCTCATCCCTCCAGCTGTCTACTGCACACAGGAGACTGCAGGCCCACCAGACTGACACTAGGTTGGGACTGGGTGTGCAGTAGCTACTTCAAAAGCATGCCAAAGGCAGAACACACATGCATCGGCCTGATTCAGGAAAGCACCAGCTGCTGTTTTCTTCCTTAAGTTTAGCAAGCAGCTCTCCAAGAATGCTGCAGAGACAAGCCTCTGTACTGAGCTGAGGCTTTTGACTGTCTTTTTGGAAAGAAACAACAAGGAAAGGGAAAGAGATGCTCACATGGACTTCAAATTAGTGCCATGTTGAAAATAAAAGAGTATTTTAAGATGAGGGAAGAATTCCTCTATGGTCCAAACCTCCCAGCTGATGGCTAAACACCATTCACTCTTAGCAAAAAGGAGATGAAGACTCTCAGTACTTTTCAGGGGGCAACTAATGGACAGTTTAGGAGTAAGATTGTTAGCTCAAATGAGTCAAGAATTGTTTGTGTGTGACAGCCAGTCCTCATAGAAGCCCCATGCTTTCTCACACCACAAGAAGAAAACAAATTTCTGTCTCACAATCAGCCACACTGCTATTTAATAAACATGGGAAGAGAGAATTAAGCATGCTCTCTGAAGTCCCATGCCATTCTCCTTGCCGTCTATTCAGCTTAACAAGTCACCTGCTGTGAAGTCTCAGTGACTACTGTAATTTTCAGTGATGGACATGCTGCCTTTCAAAAGGATTTAAGCAGTCCTACTGTGAAACACCACTGCTTATAACACAGCATTTAGATTAATAAAATTTATTGTTCATTGTTTTCATGTGTTACACCATTCTCTTTCTGCAGAAAAATGTTCCTGTAGTGTCCTGTTCAGAAGAGCACGATCCTGATATACCAGCATACTACCATCAGTATGATCATATTAATGGAAATGCATAAGATCTTCAACAGAATAAAATCAATTGCAAATATTAAAATTTTTTATAGATAAACACAAAGATTTTTTTTCAATGTCATAAAATACTACCTTAATTTAGGATATCATTTAGCAGTGTACTAGCACAAGGACTTATTTCAAGAGTAGCAAATAACAATAGAATAGACTATTTCAGTTGGATAGGACCTGCAAGGAACATCTAGTCCAGCTGCCTGACCAGTCCAGAGCTGATCACAAGTTAAAGCCTGCCCCTGAAACACTGACAGGTTCAGGGGCATTGACCACCTCTCTAGGAACCCTGTTCTGGTGTTTGACCCCTCTCTTGGTAGAGAAATGCTTCCTGATGTCCAATCAGAACTTCCCCGGCACAGTTTTAAAGCATTCCCACATGTCTTTCACTGGATTGCAGGAAGAAAGGATCAGCACCTCCCTCTCTCTTTCCCCTCCTCAGGAAACCGTACAGAATGGTCACCCCTGAGCCCCTCTTTTTTTCCACCAACTGTGAAGTTAGGAGAATGTATCTCATGTGGAGTTTTGTCTCAACCATGTAACAGCACTGACTCACAAAACAGGGGCAAAGAAGGGGAGGAAGAAGAGACATGAACAAAAGCTTCCACTTACTTTCTTGCCTCTATCCTGGCTTCCGAGTCTGCATCATGAATTCCCTTCTTTATTGTTTCAGCTAACACTGATATGTGTCTGAAATAAGAAAGAAAATATTATCCAGCAGTTCAGAAAGATGTGCTACACTTATAAACAAATGACTAATTTGATTTTGCCTTGGTCTCTGAGAACAAACAGTTCACCACATCCTTTCATTACCATCAAGGATCCTTTGTGACCTTTATTTATTTATTCTTACAAGTCAGTTTTATTTCACCCACACTGCTGTCTAGGAAACAGCAAGCAGCATTCTTCATAGGTCTTTACTTAGCTATCCAAACTGCCTGGATTCAAGAACACTCTCCCAAGCATTCAATAGTCTGGTGCAGTCTAGGGCTAAGGAAATTGTGTCCCAGTCTCTCCTCACACAATTATATTAACTGGTCATTAGGGTGAAGTAATATAGACGCCTCAGAAGCTCCTGATAAGACATGCAGCAGACTTCACCTCATCATCTCACTTCAGGGTCCAAAAGGAAAAAAAAAATGTTAAACAAAAATTATTGCATTCAGGGATTTGCTCAGCCAGGTTTTCCAAGGCTGGTATAGGAGACACACTCACTAAATTCTGACAGAACTACAGAACAAATGGTGTATGTGCATACATGCCTTTTTTGGTGGCAAAAATATGTAATATAATCTTCTGTCCTAAATGATCCTTTCTCCAGAATCAACCTCCCCAGATAAGTAGGAGAGAACAAACCCACCTGTATTCAGAACTCACCTTTCTAAGGAGTGTGTTTGCCACTCCTGCAACAGCAAGTCTAAAAACTCAAAGCAGCGCCTGAGAAGAGAGAGAAGAAATGCTAAGCTTCAGTTAACAGGGGCACACTGGCTTTGCCATACCTGACTCTGAACAACAGCCATCTTTTGGTTAGGAAGCTTTTTGGGACTTCAAAATTCAGTGCTGACCTCAATAAAAATATCAACTGCTCTAACACCACCATTAATAAACAGTCTGAAGTATTAACTGAAGGCAGCTCACTATAGAGAAGCCTGAAGAGATGAATTGACATAAAACAATTCCAGAAGCTTCCTTTTTTATCAAACAGGATATAGGCCCAGAAGATTCACACTGATACTCTGTCCCTGTTAGTCCAGGCTTCACACAGAAACCTCACAGTTAGCTTCATGTGGGGACAGACCTTTCCAACTTCAATCTCCCTTCCTCACTTCAAGAATCTTAAGGCACAAGTGTGCTGAAATGTGTTCAATGTTTGTCACCAAATGCAGCAACCACAAAGCCCTTCCTTTTGTCTAACTCAAAGAGAAGCAGTTAATGTAGATGGTAGCGAGGTAGTGGACTGAAGCACTTAGATTTTAAGTGCAGACAGGATCCTTAGACCATGCAGTCCAGCTTCCCTTCCAGATGATGCTTTCACATAAGACTGATTTACTGGCTCTAAGAAAACAAGTCACTATAACAGATAGCAGTGGGGAATAGGAATGTGTCTGTAAAAATACCAAAATAATATGTTGTTATCACAACGTGTAAGGACATAGATTAGTTTAAAAGCCTTTGTGGAAAAATGCCTTTTCCTCTTTGCAGTGATGCAATTTATACAGAATAGCTGACTTTGAATTTGAACTCAAATCATGGAGGAGAATGAGATTCATGTTATAATAAGTAAGTGTGTGTTTCAACCCTTTTCACAAATAAGAACAAATACATTCACATTTTCAGAAAGCACATATGAACCTATTTACTAGTAAAAACTAGTAAATGCAAACGAAATTCTCACCTTCTAACTGCAACAGACTTGGAGGTACAATTACTGGTTATGATGGGTATTAACCGAGGGATGTGCGTGTGCTGGAAGGAAACAAGAACAGGAACCAATCTTTACACAACAATTCCATAGAATGAAAGACCATCTCCTTCAGCCACCTGAGCTCAGTACGCAGATCCTTACTGTTGTTCAATTCTTAAAAACAGAACTGCTAGATAAAGGAACACTAACAAATATGGACAGATTTTTAATATAAAAATATTTTACGATTTATCAGCTAAAATATTTAACAGATACTAGATTTTCTTCTATAATGACACTCTCTAGTGAGTCAAGGAGCTGAAGTCACTGCAGGAGGATCTAAACTGCCAGTGGTGACAACCTGAGAGACATCAGGCTACCTACAGCTTACCCAGTGAATCACTAGACAGATGTCACCACCGGGAACTAATAGTTTGGGAAACATGGACAGTCTGTGAGGTATTTTAGAGCATAATTAAGAGGATGAGTCTGTGCTGCAAGGCTGGTCTAAAACCCTTTCAAAGAAAAACGTTTGCTCAGCTCTTAGACGGATGGCAATATCTTGCCCTGCAAAAAGAAACATTTCTCCTACTATTTTGGCAGAGCTTAATGAGCATCATCTGCACAAGGCTGCACGACATCTGAGACAGCCAAGCCCAGCACTATCAGAAAAGTAGATTAGGCACTTCATCTAATTTTCATTGCAGCAGCATTCATATTTCATCAGAAACACTGCAGTATTTGGAAATTATAACACTGTTCTCTTTTGATGTATACTTACTCGAATGATTAATCTAACTGCTACAACACCAGAAGTGGCCATGACTTTGGCACTATTTGGAATTAGATTAAAAATTGTTGGCATGATGGCTTCTGCCCCATGGTCAAACTTGTTTCCCAGCACTGATGACAGATGTCTGAAAAACAGAATGAAGTCATGCTGGTGAGCTGAAGATTAAGCAAGTCAGACTTGTACGGAACATCTGACACAAGCACATCTGACATCTCAATCTTTGCAACTGTCACCTCCTCTCCAGCTCCAAAGGACAGATAACACCATGTTGCAAAAAACAGTTCCTTTCCTTTAATTTCAAACTTTTGTTCTATATTCATCTGAACCCTGAGAAACAGTAAGGTCAGCATAAAATAAAGTAACTAGCACAGCTAAAAATTTATTATGAAACAAATGGGATCAAGTTGATGGAGTATCTTTTTGCTAGTTTATATTTCAACTTCTCTGAAGCTCCCTATTTTGCCTAAACATGCACAAACTTGAAAAAAAAATAAGTCAGAAACACTGTAGCACCCTTTTTCTTGAGGTATTTCACAAAGGACAGATCATCAGAAATAAAAACTAGCTCAATCTGTACTACAACAAAACAAACGTTTTCAGCTTTATTGTTCAATGTTTCCCTACTTGTGCATGAAGGCATGGCTTGCTCATTCATTCTGTGTATCCCACAGCAGCATTGGTTAGTACTCAGGAACATGGCTCAGCAGAATTACAATTAGTGGCCTACACGGATGGGGTTTGAAAGAGATGTAGAAAAACCATGTTCTACCTTTAACTATATAGCACTAGCAGCACAAGCTGCATCCTGATTGTGTTTTAACCCGTGCCTGTTCCTTTTCTTCTATCACACTTCAAGCACATGTTGAAAATAAACGTACCCCAATGTGATACAAGCCTCTCGTACGACTTGAGACCGCAGGTCTTTAGCGGATAATTTAAATGCTCCATCCAAAAGTCTTAAGTGTTGGAAGAAGTTATCATATTCTGCAGCTCCAGCCAAAAGTAAGGAGCGTATCTTTTTCAACTGTTAGGAGCATAAAAGAAATCAGTGACTGTTAATGAACAGTAAATATAAGGACAGTTATGTTCAGGACCAATACCTGGTTCCAGGTTACTTGTGCAATTATTCCTCAATACGCATTGAGGAACTTGATTCTTGATGTCCAAGCAACTTTATTATTTCCTATCTTATATTCAACCCATAGTTAGTTAGCATACTAAGTACAATAAGCTAAACACCCTTTCTAACTTACAGAAGTTAGAAGTGTTGCATACAGCTACTCAAACTGTATAGTTAATAACCCAAACATTATTTTTTAAACCAAAAGGTATCATAAACATTCCCCTTTGTTCCCCTATTTACAGCAGCTTCTAATGTTTAGGTAATCTCACAGCTGACTCTTGTGTTAAAAAGATATCTAGACTTAAAGGGCATGGTTCACATTCAGGCCTGAGTAATACTGACTTATATCCAGAATGTGTCCATTGACTTCATTAAAACAGTTATCTGGCTCTAACAGAAATGGAACCCTGACCCCATCAAAATGGGAAATTTCCTATTAATACTACAGGAACCACCATCTCATCCTACAAAAATAAAATTAAACAGAAGCAAGCTGAATCAGCCCAGTCTGCCACTCAGATCTGTAATACAGGGTTTGACAGACATGGCAAAGCTGCTACACCAGTGATGAAATTCTACTGTGTAGACAAGACCATGCATCTATTTATATCATGAAAACACAGCTCACCTCAGTAAATAAAACTCGGTCTTGACATGCATATAACACCCAATTTTCCACTTTCACACTTCCCACAGTTATATTTATTTATTCAAAACTTAAGTGTGTAAATTCTTGCTGAATTATTTTACACCTCCTTTTGCAGAAGTATAAGTAAGTTCTCTGTAAGCAAAGTAATTTTCTGCCTTATCAGGTAAGTTTTCAGATATTCTGAATAAGATTTGAAATTTTGATTTTAGCACCTGCTAGGCAATTTCTAGCTTTGCATCTGGACTTGCTGCGTGACTTCTAGTTCAACCTGATGCTGTCTCAACAGACTCTTGTATATCAAATAGCAGTTTTCCTCAGAAATGTGGCTTAAATTCACTCTCATAAGGAAATGTTTCCCTCAAGTTTGGGAGAACATTAACAGGTGCTCACCACTAAAACTACATTCCAGCCTTAGTCTGAGGTTCTCTCAGTACCCTCAGTGGGATTAAGCTCAGTGTAGAAAAAGCTTATATTAATAGAGATCCTATCTGAATTCACTACTTACCGCAGAAACTCTCTGTTCCCAGTCATGTTTATCATCTGATAGTATCTCTCTGATCTTGTTTATGGATTCCTCAAGATCCCGGCTGGAATAAATCTACAGATTGAAATACAGAGTAGCACTGTAATGCAGGATTTACTCCATAAAATCAGATCACGTCCCAACTACATTCATGTCCTTTGCTCCTCAATGCTTAAACATCATGTGCTAGCCTTGGACACAACTGGCTTTGCATAATGCACAGAATTTACACCCACTGCCTGCAACTAAAAGTTTAAAAATGATCACAAAATGATTAAAGGACCATCTTTCATTATTTTACTATAGTTTCACAATTTTAAGCAGCATTCCTGCAGCTACTGGTGGCTGTATTAGTCAAAACCTACAGAAGATCATGAGCGGACACATGTGCTGTTCAGCTGTCCCAAATACAAAGCTCCAGTGAAGGAAAGCGAATACCTGATGCATCTCAGCTATCCAGCTAAATCAGCAAACGTGTATGGTCCAGTTGTCACACTCACAACAGCAGCAATCCCTGAGACACAAGTCACCTTTACTGCTTTCAGTACCCAGAGGGTTTCACAACAACTACTGGCACACACCACCATTTACAACTTGCCTCCCTTCAACTTCTAACCTGCTTTCCCCTTAAAGGATTTGCCAACATTACAATGAAGCACAATTTGCCAGTGATTAGCATGAGATCCTGTATCCACTTTCTGATTTTTAGTACAGTGTGGTTTAACACGTAATTCTACTTACCTGAACTGTTGGGACATCTTCAAATGCCTTAATGAAGTCTTCTTCATCCACAGCACCTGCTCCCTCTTTGGCTGCTGACACACAAATGAAAAAGCCATTTCAATCTTGTTATCAACAAGAGAATCAATTAAGAAACCACCAGCTATCAAGGCACTTAATCAGGAGAAAGTTCACTACCCATGCAGCCTCTGAGTGCTGCAGATGTAATGAAAGCAGAGGCAGGGAAATTCAATGCCAGGCACTGGCTAAACATTCATGGCATCCTTCAACTCATAGGCACAGAGGGCACATTAGGGAAGTCATTACAGTAGTCACTCAACAGTTAGGGGACACAGTCTGAAAGATGAAAGGGAATACTTACTTTAATTATATGGGAGATTTTATTTTAAAGGATTTAATCCCATCTATAATAGATGAAGGTGGAGATCTGACAGGTGCACAAACAGACGAATGATAAGGAAGATAAATAGTCTCTGGAATATTAATCAGATAAGAGGCTGTCTGATATAGGGAACTTTCTCCATTTCCCTAGGACACATATACAATTAGAACTACATGAAGAATTATTGCTCACATTCAGAATGACTGTTCAGTTTTCTTTCTGCACCTTCATTACAAGCCATGCCCAAAGGTCTTAGAAGAAAGCCAATGTGTCAGGTTTAGACTGCAAGGGCTGAAGTTTGGCATGTAGCTATAAGCAGCTTCAGTTCAGATAAAGTTGCAACTACAAAGGCAAAAATCTACACACTGGAGCACCAACATGACTTACTCATAGCCCTCAGTGCACACCCACACAGGTGCAACCTCTCACAAAATGCAAAATAAATTACAGGGATGTGGGGATTGTTTAGAAGTCCACCCCACCAGACTTTGGTTGTGGCATGCAGACAACACAAACACAATGATTGCATAGGGAAAAATTTGTTACCAGATTCTGGGGGCTGGTCTGGAAGTGCTTGCAACAAGCTCAATATAAACACTGTAAATACTTCACAGACACATCAATTCATACAGGCTATTGGCTTACTTGAAGACTTGGAGCCCAGAGCTGCAGAGCCAAGTCTGCGGGTAGTGCCCATCCCAACTCTGCGTGAATTTGCAGGGGCCTTTGAAGATGTAGAGGAGCTGGCTGAGGAAGGTCTGTTCCCATCCACAGAGTCTTCATCATCAAAAATTTTATCTGCCAAAAAACCACACTCAGCTGTAAGTCCAATGAAGCATTGGGATGTCCCAAGGAACACGCCGGTGTTCCAGCAAACATGTTACATTTTCCAGCCTGCTCTGCCAACCCTCATCTCAGCAGTGTCCTCATGCTGGAAATCCAGTTAGTCATGGAATACCACCAGCTCACTGAACCCAAGCCTTCACTACTGCAGCCCCTGTGTTATAAACTCTTTCAATGAATGCATTCAGATGAAAAGAATGAACTTCAAATCTACAGCAGAAAGATGCAAGCTCCAGATAACACTTGGGGTGTTGACAGTCTGCATCTCTATGTCTCCAAGAGCTCTTTTGACATGAACTGTAGTGAAACTAAGACCGCAAGCAAATCCAAGATCCAAGTGTGGAGGGGACCAGGCAGCAGAGGCTGCCCTGTCACACACCTGCCAACTGCCTGCACCAGACCAAGGATAAACAGGGTAACCCAGGGAAGTTCACATGGCAACACCCATGATGTTGATAAACCACAGACCATTAAGCGCAGACCCATCTGGAGCTACAAATCCCCTTAAACTCTTTAATTAACACCAGAGATTCCTTACAAGGAAATACAAGAAGTTTCCTCAAATTCATAAAAACATAAATATAAAGTGCATTAAACCTTACAGAACCTTCTATGTACATCCAACTTTAGCCTCTACCACCAAATGCAAACACAAATCAACTTAAAATGAATTACAGCCACTTTGATTCTCAGTCAAGGTCACTTCAATTCCAAAGGACTGCTTATATTGCAGTTTTACGCAGATTAGCTAATTCACTTGAAAAAACAGCCTTAGGCTGAAAGGTGACAAAGCAGTTGGGCAGTTGATGTAGATGGAACATGTAATTATTGAGGCCAGAAAGCCACCTCAGCCCCCATCACTCAGCTTCTCCACACGAACATTCCATTCAAGATTTGAGACCTGCTTCATGTGCATCCCTCTCCAACAGCCCGAGGTACACACCCGCTCTCCACCCAATTAGGAACATTTCCTTCACAATTTTCACTTGGCAAAAAGGCAAGCAGGTGCTTTAATCCATCCCTGCTCAGGAAAGCATCTGGGAACATCTACTAACAAATACAAGCTCCTAGCTAGACACTAATGAGTGAAATTCCATACAGGCTGAGCTTCCTGAAAGTAAAAAAACAACTTGATAACAGTATAGGCATATTCTAGGGGAGGCAAAAGAATAGAAAGAAAAGCCTGTTTTGTTCTCAGTCCAACCACCTTCAGTTTTCTTGGCCCTAAATGGCACTGGCTTATTAGCAGCTGGACACAGGAGAACTATCACAGATCATCTAAAAACCTACATACCCCATTTTTAATATGCAGCTGTGCACATGATGCCATACTCCAATCACAGCACAACACTGACATGGCAGGTACACAGAAGCATCAAAAAGTTTACAAAGGTGGAAAAGGACATCTCTCCCCTTGATTCTGATGTTCAAGATGTCTTGGAATATGGGAAAGGGCTAGGAAAAAAAAAGCAACTCTAAAGGAACGAGGTAAAATAATAAGTGTTACTTGTGCTGTTGCTCAGGCAAAAGTGAACAGGGCAAAAATGAACACAAGAACTTTAACTTAGATAAATTTCAAGTCACACAGCTACGGAGAATATAAGCCACAGTTAGCATGTGGGCTGTCTCTTTAACACAGTGCCTGAAGGCAGCCATGGAGACCGTGCTACCTCCCTATTGACACCAGACTTGCTCTGACATATGTAATTCAAAAATAATTTGAAAAGAGCTCAGGGAACAATCATGAGAATGATTAAAGGATTAGAAAATATGTTTTTAATTCAATTAAATGAAAATTCTTTGCAAGAGATTGTTTAGTCTAGCCAGACTCCTAATAAGTTGCTTGATTATATTCTGTGTTAACACAGCTACTGAGGATTTATTAACACAGTTTTCCAACATGATTTATTAATATTGTTTCTCACCTAATAGAAGAATATACAGCAAGGCAACTGGCTGGAGGTTAAAAACAAATTCTGACTTGCCTTTTTTTTTCTCTCTTCCCCCCTGCTCCCCCCCTCCATTTTTTGCAATAATCACAGGGCTGACCCTCTGTTGGGTTAGGAGGTGTGTCACCCAGTGAATTCAACCACAGGCAGTTCTTAAAAAGCAAGATTGACTTTTTTTTTTCCAAAGACAGGGTCTAGTTCAAACACGAATTATTTCAAAAACCACTATTTTGTGTGAGTTGCATCAAGGTCAGGGCAGATCAAAATAGACTTTAAAATGTGTCATCTCTGAAACCTCTAGGAAGAGGTTTAAGTGATTCAGAAAGACTTGCACAGCCATTCAATCCAAAAACTTTTAAGCAAAACTTGTCCCAGTTGCACTTATTTTAAAAGCTTCTATATAATTATTTAGCAAACTATTATTTGCCATATGCATATTAACAGCCAGGAGAAAGTCAGTCATATTCGAAACAAAAGATACTTTTACTACTTCATAACCTTTTTCATCAGGTAATAAAATTCTTTATCAGCTTCATTTCAGGCTATCTACATGCAGCCTTAGTTAACTCACTTCCTCTTCTATATGCATTTTTAAAGCCTCAGCCCTCTGAAAGGAGAAGAGGGTGTGGTTTGCTATTTCATATAATAAATCAAAACTAAAAAAATCCAGATATTAAAAGCATTTCACTCCTGTAGGATTTTAGCAACTAAACAGACTATAATTTCTTTCTCAAACAGGCTTTTCTGAGCATTAGCAAAAATACAACACTCCAAAAATCCAACCAGTCCACCCACAATTCTGGGGATGACTGGATTACAATCACATCTTCCTGTTCATTAAGTCTTCAAACTAAGCACTATGTATTTATCAAACCAGAATATCCCTTCAAAAACCCAACAGCATTTTCTCATCCCAGCAGTGCAGAACGACAGCACCACGTTCAGAACTGCACATCAAGTCTGCCAGCAGCACGTGTGCAGAACAGAAAGAGAAACAAAGAACAGAAAGGAACCTGAACACGGGAGTACAGAAAAGAACAGAAAACCAAGCTACTACACATTATTGTTAAAAACCCCTTTTTTTTTGCCACCTATTGATTCCTGCTCATCATAATCATTTGAACTGGGATCATATTTTTCAGTGTAACTGCAAATGGCAAATTCAGCATGGGTGTAACTCTCAGGACACCAGCTGAGGTGCACTGAAGCGGAATCAGTGCCCCGTTCTAACATTAAATAACCATTGATGTTCTCCCATCCCAAGACACCCCCAGTGCTCATTTATAAGGACCTTACAGTACTCTCTGTCAAAGACATGCCCTTATAAAAGAGGCCTTTGTCTGCTCGCCACTCTGCTGTCTCAGAGAAAGAGAGAAGACAATCTGCTTTACATTTTTCAATTCCTTTACATTATTTAAGAAGAAGAAGAAAAAATTGCTTACAAGTACATATCCTTCTGCAAATAAGCTTCCTCAACATTCCTTCATATTTTCCATAGCATGCCCAGATGTAAGAGTGCTTCACGGAGCGCCGCAGCTTTCAGTCCAGAACATAATCAATCATTGCCCCTCGGATTCATTAAGCATGCTGTCTTCACACGTGGATTTAAACAGCCACGGCCTCTGTCCTCCCTCTACAGCTGCAGATCTGCACGATTCTTATCAACACCCATTTCAGCCCAGGAAACTTCGGTTCACTTCCACGGAGGAAATTCCCTACTAGTGAGGGGAACCCGGGACAAATAATCCGGGATGAAGATGAGCTGAGTCTGCCTGGCTCGGCTGGCTTGCACTAGGAGCCAGCCTGACTTTATCCCCTGGGAAGCGCTAACAGGAGCATCTCAACAGCTGTCAGCATTTGTCCATGACGAATAAATTCAGTCATTATTCATTTTAAAACGTAACCCCTTCAGGTCTGGGCAAGGTGAAAAGTGGGGAGAAGAGGCTGCACTAGCTACTCAGGAACCATGGTAAACAAGGGCCCGCACTTCCCTTGCCTGCACCACCATTTTTAGATGTTACAAAAGAGAGTCTCAAATGTCCTTTCCAAAGAAAAAAGATGCTTTCTGTTTTTTTAAAAACTTTAGGATGTCAGATCCAAATCTTTTACTTATTTGTCTGTAAGCTTTAGAGAAGACAGCTATTTTGCAGTGATAACAGACTGGGAAAAGAGCTTTCCATCATATCTGTTCCTAACAAAAATGCCCCACTATGGTCTTCAGATTAGACTCTGCAAAGGACTAAACTTGTCCTGGGCCCACTGTGCCCACTCATCATTTGTTCCATTTCCAAGCATCAGTGCAGCTGACAAAGGCAAGATGGGTACCTCTTGCATATATCACCTGCATTACTCTCAGAGGAATCCCCCTTTTGGGTGCAGATGAAAGTGGATGACACCAGAGGAACCTGCCTCCCCACCCTTCCTATGGCATGCTCCACCAGGAGCAGACAGGTAGTTGCTAAAGCTGACATACATTACAGCACTTCCAAATTCCATGCTCAACCCCTACTAGGTGGGCAAAGCCCAGCTCCCTGAAGATCTGAGAGCCCTTTACAAGCTCAGAACACACACCATCAAAACTACCAACACAAAGAAAACAGGGTGTGTTCCTCTTTACTCCCTTCTGCCAGGCACAAGTCCATGAACACTGGACCATATTTTTGAGACAGACACCCCTTTGACATCTCAACTCATGCCCTCACCCCAGGGCAGCATCCGGCACCCCCATCTCCAGCTGTGAGTTCTGTTGTCACCCTCTGTGGGTGTCCAGGGGAGACAGCTTCAGCTGAGGTTAGATGCCTCTTCCCATTAGCACACATGAAACCCATGCATGGCTTAGCTGCAAGCCTGTCCAACTCCAACATAGGTGTTGTAGAGGTTTCTCTAGGAAAATGGGTTTATCAACCCACCAGAGATAAAGGAACGTGCATATGCTCCTCAGCAGGATTAAATGTTTAAAAACAAAGGAGTTGCAGCTACAAGCAGAAGTACAAGGGCACAGCACGTCATTAAGGTTTCCTGCTTGGCCATCTCCCAGTGTCCCAGCTACTCTCCCCTGGCCCCAGACACAGCTCCTCCTTCCCACCCTCCACACCAGGCAGTTTTGAGCCTTTAAATGCTGCCCACTTGGGCTCAGTGACCCTGGTCAGCCCCCGCAATGCCACGTGCCCCCCTCTCTCCTACCATATCCAGTTATCCCAGGTCGACCCAGTCACCAGCTCCAGTCCCAGCCCACCCCTGCTGCTGCCTTCTGGCACTATTTGCTGAACCACCTCATCATCCTTCACAATTGGCTTTGAAGTCGAGTCCTGAAAACCTGACTTCAGCAGGAACTGCTTCAAGGGCTGAGCAACAACAAGGACATGCATATCACCCAGTACCTTGGCTTTTTTCTCTTATCTCACCCTATATACCACACTATTTAAACTAGAATCCACATCATTATGGGTGGGAGTTTTTCTGAATAAGGTTTCAACAATGCAAATCAAATGCACATCAGCCACAGGTAAGGGGGTCCTTAGAGACCCAGGCCAAGAATGTCAGGCCAGGTAGGTGCAAAATGCTTTTTTCTTTAATAATTCTTATAACGCCACGTGCTTTTCTTTAATCCCAAATGCTTCCGTTTTCCCTCCTTAGCCAGGAAAGGAGACACTCATCATCTTGGCTGCTGCCTCATTCTGTCTAATCACAAGCTAATGAACCTAATAGGTCTTCAACTTTCCTATCACAAAGGAGAAGAATCCTTGAAGAAGTAGCACTTGGAATTGTCTTCTGCTTAAAATACATTTGTATTTACATAGGCAGTTGTTCTGATATACATTCTGCTTAGTCCCAAGCACCCAAATACAGCAATTTCACAGAATTCATGCCTGCCATCCCTCTGTAAGCACAAGAACTTTTAGGCACTAGAAATCATTAAAAAGCACATTTCTGCTAGTGAGGAATCCTGTATTTATTAAACCCATACCAGTATGATAAAATTAACTTTACCAAACCGGTATGAGGAAATTGTTGTACACTTTGACCTGACCACATCCAACACCAGAGAGGCAGACACAATAAGCATATGGAAAGTAAATTACAACTTCAATATGCAAGAATAAGCAATAGCCCTGGCAACATCCAAAATCTGCTCTCAGGGACTGGCCTGTTAAGTCAAACAAAATCATCCCGCAGAAGACTGATCTGAAATCATGCGACTCATGATGATTTAAGTTACTTTTCTGAGGGACATTAACATTTTCAGTCCTGGCATCAGATGGCTTCAAGATGTAGCCATGACACATGGCTGCGGGGATGATTGAGAATAGGAGCTTTCAAGACTTGAAAACAAGAGACAAATAAAAAGGATTTAATGAACCTGTTTACTTCAAAATACAACTTTTTAAACCGTAATGTTGACAGTATTAATGCCATCACATCAACAAGCCACAGCATGCCTTCTCTAATAGCATATGAGCACTAGCACAACTAAGAACACAGCAGACTAAAGTTTTTAGAACTCCTATTCATGAAGCTAGCACGCCTGGAAATGGGAGTTTTTAAGAGTTAGTGAAGCTGTCACTTATACAGTTTTCAGCCATATGAAAGTTTCCATTAGCTTTAAGTAGATTTAGAAAAGAGGCAGTACAAATGTTACATTCCTACAGCTTTATTAAATTAAAGATCAATAGGAGCCAACATAATAGCTATGATACTGAGTGAAAGAGCACCAGCTCAAACAGCCAAAAGAATTCACAAAAGCAACAAAAACTGAAATAAATTCATTAAGAGCTAGGATTTATAAGTTTCACCAATTACTTTATTATGGTTCATACAGACACCTAAACAAGAATCAAACACCCGTGTGCTAGGAGCTGCACAGACACAGCCTTTACCTCATACTGATTTAAAAAAATTAAATAATTGAGATATAGACGCAGACATGTACATAAGGCAAAATCAAAGTGGAGAAGAGATAGAGATAAGGATTTTCTTTCCTCAAAGTAATCCTTGGAAATACAATATTCCCACAGTGCTTTTTTCCAGCCAGCCACACTGCCTTCCCCCAGACCTCAAGAGCATCAGGAAATCCACAGTGCATACCTTGGAAAAACACACCCACCCCACAAGCCCACGGATTTACATAAAGTTTTAATTTAAAGAGCAAAACCAGCTTTTCCCTGCCCTGCACTTACCCCTGTGGTTGCCCAGAGGTTCGTCATTATGCCTTGCGGGACACCCACCCTTCCTTCACTGCCAGGCTGTCCGTACATCTCCGCAGCCCTCACAAACGCCCCAGCTATTTCAGAGCCTGTAACACACTCCACACCAGGGTCAGGGTGTTATTTCTGTGTTTCACTGCCGTGGCTTTCCCTGCTGACTGTCCTTGGGGGTGCTGCCCCGGTTTTGTTCTGGACCTTTGAAAATACCCTTTAAATTGCACCGCCTTATTAATCCCTCCTCACAGCGCTCTCATTAGCATAAGCTTCAGAGATAAAAGACACAAAGTGGGTCCCTGAGCCCTAGAGATACCAATCAAGGAGAAAGACTGTTGATGCAGGACGGCTCAGGGAGATCTTTCAGAGTCAGAAAACACCTTTTTACAGAACTAGGGGAATTAGCCTTGTTACAGCATTCTGCTCATACCTGAACTACAGATAAAGAACACTATTTTCCACTTTAATATTAATCCTCTGTGCTGCGCTGCAGTGCCAATGTTAAGATGTTGACTCATCCTTACTGAAGTTTAATTATTTATGCAAATAATTATATAAAAGAAAGTGAATTCTTCTGCCTTCATTCACAAGACAGAAAAATTCCATTCTGCAGAGGCACAGGAACTCCCTCAGGCGCCACATCCATATGCACACATGGCAGGGATGTGTCAGGTTAAAGAGCAATCAATGAACCTCTCCCCTCCTTGCTCTCACCTCCATATCTGCATTTGCTGGAAAACTTATGGCAACAGCCTGGACTCCCTGTGTTTGCAGCAAGCAAATGTCAGGATGCAGGCAGCAGGCAAAGTGGGCATCAGCATCACCCAGCTGCTGGTCATCCACACTACATCCAGCACTCCAGGCAACAGCCTCTCTTGCCAGGTCTGTGGTCAGCTTTGCACAGTATTCACTCTAAAAATGATATAAATGCGACTAAAAGGCAGAACCATTCAACAAGAGCAAGAAGTATTTGTTGCCATTTTAATGTGTGAGTAAACTGAAACAGCTGAGGGACATTCTCAAGGGTGTAAAGACTCCAGGGCATTGCCAGAGTCTAGATTAAGCTCCATTGCTGAACAGTTTTTTGTACAGATCCCTTTCTCTTCCTCCTACTAAAGATGCAAGCAGTGCCGCAAATGTTTTCTTATTTTCCCAATACTATCTTCAAAACTGCTTTATGCATATTCAAAAAAGGACATTTGCAAATGGCTTGGGAAAAGTAGAAATCACATCACAACGTATTAGAAAAAAATATTCTAATTTAATTGTTCTTGACAGGTTGCTTGAAGCTTAGCCACACCTGAAATTGAGTTCTGTGTATTTCCCAGGGATGGTGCCCAGCACTGCTACAGGAAAACAGCAACCAAGACTAAACCAAGCTCCCAGGGAGACACCTGCTGGCGGTGGCCTGGGGCTTATTTGCCAAAACCCAAAGGATCAAGGACATACCTGTGGAATCGAGAGGTGACATTTTGTCTTACCTGGACTGCCTATACCCTATGTAAGTTAATTATCAGGCATACCAACAATGTGAAGCCTTCAAATGGACAGTGTTTTTCACCAGCGAAGGGCAGGAGCCCCATGTGCAGACAGGGCAGGTGACTCCAGCCCCACAGCCCAGGTCCAGACTTCCAGCTATTTGCACCATCTGCTGCCATGACATCATAGGGTGAGGCACTTCTCCAGCCTGCACTCCCCAAATGGCATTCCCTGCACAGATCCTTCTGCCTTCTCGGGCAATTATGACCAGCGTAGCTCACCTCGATGCTGACTGCCCCAACACTCATCATTGTCAACGCAAGGAAATTGCAGTTTCTACTGTTATCACTTATCACTTCTTGAAGGGATGCTCATTCTCTACACACACAGCACACTGAGGTGTAAACACTGACAAGGAGCACGCAGAGCTGTGTTCAAAAGGAAAGAGCATCCTGACATTTTTAGGACAAAGAGCTGTTACAAAAAAAGGCAAAGGCATCTTATTGCCTCCAGTTACACAGAGCACATTTGGGGGGGCAGAAATGCTGCAGATCCCACTTCCAGCCACCACAGAACATCCTGCAAAGCCTGTTACTGCACATAAGTCCTTCAGCAGAAAGCTTTCTAGAAATATCTACAAGGAGATAAAAATGCCAAGCTGCAGCCTTGTTTCCTTTCAGGTTAAGTCTCAGAGGACGGCTGGGTCGGTGAAGTTAAGCCAGTAAGATGTGCTGGAGGGATGTGGGGAGGCTGCAGAACCCACCCTTTCCAGTACCTTCATTTAGGTTTATTTACAATCGTTAACAGAGACCAGCATCTCATACAGCCCCTCCTATGAGATGGTGAGACATCCTAAACTCTCCAAGCAGCCACATCTGAGCCAAGAAACAAAACAGGTGCAGTTACCCCTGAACAATGAAGGGAAAAAGAAGGCTGTCAGCCTGTACAGCCACAGAAAAGAGGAGCCTTCTGTCCCCAAAGCGTTATGTGTCTGGTTAAAGGCTAATGCAAGAACACGGGTACTACATTGGCAAAAACTGTACGGTGTTACACACATCACACATCAGTGACTCCCACCCAGAATGCCCAGCCTGATGCATAATTAATATACTTTAATTAGATGACCATTTAAAATACTGTCAAATGCTCAGTGGGCAATAATCATGAGATAAGAATGTCTAAGACTGCAAGAGGTTGAGACAAAAGAAAAACCACAGAAGGAAAACTAGGGAGCAACACTTCCCCAGCCTACAAGCCTTTTGAGAAAGATTATCAACTAGTAAAACAGGCATGACCAGCATGATGACCAGGAATTTCTACCATAAATAAATGCTTCATCTTGATAAAGATGCATATTACTACAGACTGTGAAGACACATTTACAAGCAAAACGTACAGACAAGTTTTGTTCATTTAAGAATAATTCAAAGTTGAATTTTATGGTCCAGGCTATGCTCTATAGCCAGAAATGGTTACCAAACAGTGGTCTGACATGCCTCTGGGCTCCTTTCACATGGCTACTAAGTTAAAGAGTTGGCTCTGTGATCTCCAGAGCATCCACTGCAGCTGTTAGCAAAAGAAAGGGATGGGGAACCAGATTGATGCTGACGCTTCTCTGGAGTATTCAGCAGCACTGACTGGCTGCTGCAGTAGTCTCCTGCTGCACTAAAAAGCACGAGTTTCTGCCTACTCCTAACTAATAAAAGTAGGACTCAGGAAGATTCTTACCTCGCCACCACTTCAATTCAGCTCCCTGAGAGCAAGCAGAGCCATTGATAAGCTGCATGCACACCGGATCTTACAAACCATGCTTCAGCACCACTACACCAGTGCAGATGTTTGCAGCCCATGCCAGCTTCTGCAGTGTCTACATGAGCACATTCAACTACGGCCAGAGCTTAGAGCAGCAACCCCTGAGAGCTGGTGAGAAATACCTATTCCCCACTCACATCACACTCATTTTGCAGACACTGGCAGAGGGAAGCAACGGTTTCCTGACAATCAAGCCCATTTGGTTTTTATCCGCAGTGTCTCAAAAGAGACTAAACACAGTAAACGAAAAGCTAGCATTTCACTTTTCTCAGGATCATTGTAAAAAAATCTTACTGTATTTATTATGATCACTCAAGACCAGGGACTTCAATGGTAGCATTGAAAATGTTTTGGTTTTTTTTTTTTTTAGATGCAAAAGTAGAATCTAGTAGATAATATAGGACAGGTTTTACTTTTAGTGAAAAAATGCTTTTTCAGTAACTTTTAGAATGGATGTTCACTGGCAATAAGTTATAATACTACTCTGCACAGATTTGTGTATTATCTAGATAGGATTAGTTCCAGTTTTTTGACACAATGGAAACTAAGGCCAAGTACACATGAGGAAGCTGATTCCAGGTCATGCAGAAAAGTCAGAATTAGAGCACATGCCAGAAGATGTATCAGAGTATAGGATTTCCTTTATTTAATCACCATCACATTAGGCTAAATTCTGCTTCCAGCTCTCCGCATTTGGGATGGAGGTGAATCCAAGAGCACGCAGAACTTTGCAGGATTTTTTTTTTTAAGTTGCTATTATTTCAGATTTTCTTCTGTATTGTTTCAAATGAGCATGGAGAGGTTTTAGTACATCAATTAGTAGCCTATTTGATAGATACTTCAGTACAGAACATGGTTTCCACGTGGTTGGCTAACAGAACCTAAAAATATCAGACTGATATTTAATACAACTTCAAACATAAGCACAGTCTGAATGCCTGATTTACAAGTGGAAAACTCCAATTCCTGAGATACATTTGTTTCTTAGGCCTTCTTCACCCCTCCTTCAAAGCCTCAATTTAAGAAAACCATGGGCTCAAGGAAAAAAGTCACGGGAAAAATGCACCAAAGTCTAAAATGTGTCACAGCTTATAAAATATTTACAGTGAGCAGGGCTTCTGTTTTCCTGAAGCTTGTTTCCTCCACTCTCCAACACCTTTAAAACAAAAGGTAGATCTATGCTCCTTCATCCACATTCTTCCCCATAAAGAACCATCCTTAGGTACAGCAAATAGAGCAGCCATACTCAGAGGGAGGAAAGCAGATAAAAAGGCAGAGTCAAGACATTGCTGAAACATTCCTTGCTTTTGTCATTAATTACTTCAGCCTACTAAATTTGATATTCATATTTCAGAGGCAACATGAAACCCCGAGCACGCTGGGGAAGTCTAATGTGCTACAAAGAAGAAAGCATCTTTCTCAAAGCGCTTGCAATATAAATAAGGCAGTCATAGCATGGATAAAAATAATTACTATTATTCAGACTTTATAAAAAAATAAGCACAAATATCCTCCTCTTTTTCTTTTTTTAAAAAAGGGCACTTAAAGAAATGTAAGTAGTTGTGTCCTTATCAGTCTAACATAATCCTGCCCAACCCATTTTTATTTGGCCTCAGTCAGTGCTGCTATTCACTTTCTCCCCATGGCCTAGCACCCTTTTCCAACAATCCTCAGGTCCCTGCATCTAGGTAAAACTTAAGCCTGTTGTCCAGCCATCCAAAACCGTCTACCATGGCTGAAAGGTGGACTTAACAATTGATTCTGATACCACAGCTGATCATTTGACTTCTTTAGTAACCATCCTGTTTTCTTCCCACATATTGTGTGCACAGGAGAAGACTTCCATAGCTGTTCTATCCAAGAGGGAACGATGAAAGAAATCAGTTTTCCCACATAAAGCTACTTACTGCATCAAATAACAGTATGTCAGGATCAAATAGGAAATTCAAATTGAAAAAATGTGTTGTGGCAGACCAGTAAAATCTCAATGAATCTGATCTGAACTCTACCAGTTTCTCTGCTGTATCTCCTGTACCACTTGACTCTAACCATCTTACCCACAAGAAGAACTAAACAAAGCGACTAAGGGCAGACTAGTTTTGACCTTAATCTTTTCACTTTAATCAAGTTCAAAACTTAGAGGTGGTGGAAGCTCTGAATAAACATTTACAAGCAAGCAGAAGGTCTCCTCTGGTTCAAGGGCAAAGTCTGTCAAGTGAAAACGAAGGATGACTTCGCCTCAGGACTCAGACGCACAATCAAATTATTACTGCTTAACAAGTTATAAGACACCAGCTGAGCCGAAGTAACAGCCCTTGAGATGCTATTAAGCTATGGCAAGTGTAAGGTAATATAATTTAACTTAGCCCTAAAGAAAGAAAATTAAGCCAAGCAGAATCATTCATATTTACCACAAAGAACACAAACACTAATCCCAACCCAGCTAAACATCTTACTCTGGATCTACTCATTAAAGACTTTACAAAACAAATGCTGACCTAAATGGAATTGGAGACATTAAAAACCAAAGAGGTTCCCATGTAAAAGCTGGGAACGCTGATTGCATAAAAAGCCTGGCACAGCCACTTTCACAACTACTGGGGAAAAAAACAAGTCAAAATCACTCATCTTTCCTTAGCACTGGCACCTTCTTACAGGTGATTCTGTCAACTTAGAGAGGCTGATGTGGAACAAGATTGAGACACAGTGGTGAGCACTGCTGGTATAAATCCTTCCTCATTCAGAAAAGTTACTGAAATCATTATCACAGGATACCTAAACCCAGCTGATTTCCATCTACATAGATTTTGGTTTCAGACAGGCACACTTGCTGCCTCCATGCAAGACTTAAAGAAGTCAACAAGTCAAAACTAAAAAGAAGACAATACTTTATTAATACAAGGAACCATTTTCTAAGCAGCTTGAGATCTCCCTTTTCCCGATGGCAAGTCTGGCTGGCACAGCGACTTTGTACATCTGTGACCCTGAAAGATCACTGCAACGATAATTCAAATGGACAAATCAGATAGCAGCTTCTTCCCCCTCGCACTGATTTCTCTATGCTGTAAAGAGCCATGTCCTTTCATATGTGACATTTACACTTTATTTCTAAACTGCAAGCTGTAAAGTGTAGTCCTTGTAAAGGCTCAGCTCCTAGAAGCAAGCTGTCCCCTTTTCAGGAGGCTGCCTATGATATAAACATAGAAGTCACCAGGAGAACCACAGACTCCACTACACTGTGTTTCTGCTTAGTTAAATTGTAAAGATGAGTATAAATACACACGTTTAGATGAATAGTTCCTACTCTTATTTCAGTTCTAAGATATATAATTCACTCTAAAGCTTTAACTCATTAACCTTAAAACTTAGGAGGATTTTCGCTACTTGCCTGAAACATGCATTACCCAACACAGACAAAAATCTAAGCAACCAGAGCTTATTAAGGTACTTGATGTACATTGCCTGAGTTACAGTTTGGGGCGATGGAAATAGGCTCTGGAAAGTACAGAGGAGAGGTAGAGACTAAATTTCTACAACACACAGGGAAGGAGGGATAGTGAGTAGAGAAGGGAATACAAGAATCCTTGTAAAACACGTATTACAGGAGTTCACCCACTGTGTGCTTTGTGAGCCATCCCAGGAACTGGTGCATATGCATCTTCTTACTTGTCAGAGCAACTCATATCACGCTCAAAAAGCAAGAGCCAGGCATCCCTTTCAGTCCAGCAATTCAATTAAATACTTCCTAGTGACTGAAGTCATGATTCCTTATTCCCCATTGCTATAAACTCACTCCCCACAGTTTGATGTCAAAATAAAATATTACTAAAACAGTATCAACCCAAGAGCTAATTTAAATGCCTAATATTCCCACTAACAATGGCTTCTTGGGTGGTATTTTGTAAGTTGCTAGACACAAGTTCAAAGCCTAGCATAACTATCTAGGGTGATTAAAGGATGACCAACTTAGACTTTCCTCTTGTTCAGGCATGTTATGGCATGTACTGTAATGCAGGAAAGCTTTTAGGTCCACCTGCTCTCTGGGACTTACACGACACAAACCTCTGTGTTCAGGGGGTGTGGGAGAACAGACAAATCAAGATAAAAAGGATCCATGTTATTGTAATATCCTACCACTAGGAATAGAAGAGAGCACATGGGCAACCAACTGCAAAACCAAGTAGCACACCATTTGAGCAAAAATCTTAAATCAGGAGTAAAACCAGAAATTAATAGATTGCTTTAACCCTAAACAGGCTTCTTTCAAGGTTATTCAACAAAATAAAAGAGAGGTGAAGTCTGAGACACTATTTTGGACACTGCAACAGGTTCCCAGGTTGAGATAATGATCTTCAAGTACTTACTAGGCCTTTTACAGTGAAGTAGCGCTGATGAAATCTTTCCCTGAACCCAGGTTTACCACAAGTGATGACAGGGAAAAAGAAATTTGTTTTCTAAGTTTGCTATGAAGATCATTACCCCAACACAAGTATCTGCAGCCATCAGGTCATAGAGGTGGCAAGAGCTGAGGGAAGGAAAGCTCTTTGAAGCACCTTTGAAATCAGAGTATGATGCTTCTTCACATTTGCATGATTTCTTATACCCCCATTTTATTAAGACTTTATTTTTAGATCATTTTGTTGTCATCTGCCACTCAATTCACATTCTTGTACAGGAGAAAGGCATGACTCAGAGAAGAGGAGGTGCAGAAGAGCACCATTACTCTTTTACAAGAGGCAAAACGGATGATTTTTCTTTGTAAGGGTGAGCTCATCCAGTGAACCCTCTCCTGCCAGGCCTCACTCAAATTACAACACTCAGTAATACATCTGTGTACTGCATGACAAAAAAAGGCTAAGTTCAAGGTTATTAAAGGTACTTTGTCTCTCATGGGCTGTAAGGTATCCAGACACACCTAGAATTTACATTCCAGAGTAGGAACTAAAGAAAACAACACATGGCAAAGAATTAAAATGTTTTATTTTAAATACATTTAATTTCAGACACATGAATGGAGAGAATTAAAAAAATGGGACTAAGTTGTTAAAAATGAAATGTGTGTTACAATCTAATGGTTCTTCTCCATCATTCATTTCACAACAGCTTCCCACTCACACGTACAAAGCTATACACTTGTATTATATACAAGTAACATATTATCTGGTGGTTTGTATTTATTAATTATGTAGCAACATCAGGTTTCCAGGTGACACCAACACCTTCCTTCCATGAGCTGGAAGAGACACCAAAACCCATCTTCAAATGGTAACAACTGGTTACAGGCTTTATCTGAGAGTTTCATTTCTGAACCTTCAACTCTGGGGCTTTCACAGTTACTTACGGGCATGCAAACACACCTGACCCAAAGCACACTCGAACCAGTGGTAAAAACTCTTTGAGAGCTAAGACTCACTACTTCTATTTATTCATTCACCAAGTAAAAGGATCTTGGCGCACAAGTAAATTTATTTAAAATTGTAATACTGCTTAAGATCAATAGTCAGATTCCAGACTCTTATGCGTTTGCTTTACATTTTCACAAATCGGAAGCAGGAGTGACCATGTGTTATGCTCCGTGTAACTAAGTGTTAACACTCGCTTTGACAGGCAGGATTACTGTCTGTTGACACACTGAAAAATGCTCCCAAACTCCCTGACTTAAACACTATCAGGTATGGAAGTGGTAATAACACAGAGGAGGTGTGAAAGCAGAGGCAGATATGAGCACCAAATTAGCAAGTTTTTATTATCAGCAGGTGTTTCCAGGCATTGCTTAGACTATCTGAAGAACCAGTATGAACATTAAAAAATTTTGCACGAACAGTTGACTGTAACATAAAGAAAACAAAGAAGTTTATCAGTAGTAGCACATCAGAAAATGTCAAGCAGACCAAGTTGAAGAACAAAAAGCTACATAAATCTTTCTCCACCCAATTCAGTAATTTTTAGCAGGCAGTATAGGCTGTTGCTGCCTTGTTGTTTAACACAAATAACAGGGAATGTTCACAGGGCACTGCCATCTGTCAGCAGCTGTTACTGACAACCAAACACAGGGGGCAAGCGAGCAGCTCACAACACACTGCCTCCAGATGCAAACAAAATCCAGAAGAAATAGAAATAAAGTGTAGGGGAAAATAATGTCTTATCAAATCCCTAAACCCAAATTCTATGCTCAAATGTACATAAACCTTCAATATTTCTGGAGAAGGCAAGTACCAGTCACAGCTTGACCACTTCATTCTTTTCACAAGCAGCAGTGCTGTAAACTTGCAGGTACTATAGAAGTAAGAGATTTCTGTCTAGGCATGTTTATTCTTCATATGTGGCCAACTGCTTTACCAGGTATCAGTTTATTCAGAGAGAAAAAAGATTTGAGGCCTCCCAAAACACAAGAGCGGGAGCAGCCTGGTTCATCTGAGGTTCACACCGCTAACCAGCTCGAGCCACCTGAATTGCTCACCTCCATTACAGATCACTTACCTTAACTGCAAGTAGCAGGAATTATTATTTTGCCCAGACTGGAATTGAATGTCTCAGTTATACAACAGCTATTTACTATTTGTACTGCTGTGGCAGCCTGCAGCAATCAGTGACCAGCAGTACCCTGGTTCATTGGATATAGTGTACACCCTATCAGCTCCCTAGATGCTGTCAAACACTGAATCCGTGCTTAGAAGCCACAAGCCAGCCAGGGAAGCAAGCTCTGAACCATTACCCTGCATATTAACCAGCACCCAGGGGGCTTTCAGTCCAGCTAAACTATGTCAGTTGAGCTAAAAAGATGAAATTACACTCATGCTGCCCCTCTGGTGAGAGTCTCTTGGCATGATTTAGTGTGAAGTGTCTGAGAAAGGATGAGAAGAACTTTGCCTCCTGGCACTATGGAGAAAGGAACTACTAAGTCTCTTACGGAATTACTGCATGTCCTACAAGAACTTGTCTGTTCATGTCTGATTCACGTCCCATTCTTGTTTAGGCTCAACAGGTAACAAGCATGGCTTCTTAACAAAAATGACTGAAAGGTCAACAAGCATCTTGCTAGAATTAAAAAAACCCATAAATGAACCACTCCACGAACTAAAGATGGTGGCAAAACTTAGGAGTTTCAACTTTCTAAATTAAAATTTCAAACTCAAAGCAATGACAACAAATCAGCCTTAGGCCTGTCCAAGTCCCACTCCTGCAAACACACCACCATGCTGGCAAATCATCTGGTTCTCTTTAGCAACCATCTGTGCTTGCCTTCACTTAAAGAAGAATTAGCAAACAGAGGAACTGGCACATGTGAAGCACAGCACGTAGCAGACAACTATAGATTCACTTTAGTTTTGCTCAGAGATTGAAAGCAAGTAAGATCAGGTTTTTTTAACTGGGAGGCATGAATTTCAACAACACCTTTACATAACGACGTCCATAAGAAGTCAATGCTTCAGTTAGCATAGACTCAAACTCTTTGCCTTGCCTCTTTTTCCATGCAAAGCTTCAAGGGTCCCCACTATGCACTCCCTCCCTCTTTACAGACCGAACTGATGAAGTCTTCACTGAAAAGCAGAACTGAGAAAATGGGCTGGAAAACTTCCAGTCCCTTTTTTAATAGTAATTTTGTGTTTAGTTTTTAAGTATTTGAAAGAGGCTCCTTCTAATTCATCTGGAAACCCCCTCCCACTGACACAAAGAACCTGCCTGGAATAGGGGTGGGTTTGTTGAGGTGGGAGTTGGTTCTTAGTCATCTAGATTACATTTGAACCAGGCTTACTTAGCTTCCTTTTCCAAATATTATAAGGAAAGAAGGTAAAAAACTTTGCTGAAATGAAGAAAATGCATTAAAACATCCTGACTCACAAGAAATATTTAGGTTGTCTACATAGGGAAGAGGAACACAGAGCTCTAGCTGCAAAATAAAGCTTACCACTACTAGTAAAGGTTCAAAAGACTTCTAATAATAGTATTTTGAAGAATGGCATGAAGATGAAATGGAACAAAATACAGCTCAACTACTAATTTGTAGCAAACTGCTCTTCAGATAAACAATTAGAATATATCCACATTTAAATATCAAGCTTTAAATTCTTAGTATTAAAATCAAAGAGCAATCTGCATCTTAATGCTTCACTGAAAATGCCCATGTGCAACTTGACAGTCACACTGATGACAGACCAATAAAACTAAAGTGAAGCATTATCACCCATTCTAGCATAACACCAAATCAGCAGAGGATGTGCATTAACTGATACAGGCTGCCATTTATAGAAGTGCCTCTGTTGTGGCTTGCAGCCTTTTCATGCTGACATCAGGTTGTGTTGTTAGCTGAGGTCACATTCTCTTCTGCCTTTAGCCCTGTTACCACCCTTGATAAACTGAAGTGCTAGATAACAGACACAATCTCAAATGACACTGGCAAACCTTGCCTTCAGCTTACTGACACACACAGCTAGAAAGTACTCAGTAAAAAAAACCACTGAATCCATTTGAAAATCTTCCATAACTACTGCCTCCTATAGGAGGAAAAATGAAATAATGGCATAATTTAAGTAAAAAGGGACCTCTGAAGGTCAAGTGACCCAATCTCCTTCCAAAAGCATGGCTGACAAAGTTGTATTGCTCGAGGCCGCATCCAGACTAATTTCAAAAACCTCCACGGATGAAGATCCTCCGGGCAACCTCTTCCAGTGCTTCATTCACTATCTTCAAAGTGAAGAAAAATACCAACTCATGAGAAAAACCCCCAAGCAAAGGTCTGTCCTCTCAGTCCCTCTAGTACATGGACTATTGGAACTTGCATAAGACCAACTGAAAATCTCCCGATGACAAAAATCTTACTTCTAAATCAGAGGTTTTCTGGAATTAGTGGTCTATGCATTATAGGTACAGGAAAGTCAAGATTCAAGCCCAAAATTTAAAAGATGAGCTGCTCATCACAGCTTTTTACTGGCATTTGCCCTGTGTGTAGTTTCACAGAAACCCTTTCCATGTCATTAGGGAGCAGAGATCACCTGCTTTCAAACACTGGTCAGACCATCGCTGGCCAAGGGTGCAGAGTGCCATCAAACACAGTTCAGGTACATTCTCATCTCTACCTGGAACTATCGACCATTTTTAGGGCATGTAAACCGTGCTGTTTCAGATGGCTCTGTGATCCAGCTTTCCTGGGAAGAAGCTGTGGAAAGGACCAAACCTCACGTGCTCACACTGGAGGCCCTGAAGGAACATCCTGCTGCAGCTGATGGAGCGCCTGGCCTGGTTTATACAAAAGACACAGGACCTGGCACAGTCCACCTCTGTCACAAAGCTCCCAGAGCCCCAGTATCCTGCCACACCTCCCACACTTTCAGGCAGAGTGAACAGAGCTCCTCATACTATGCTGCTACAAACAAGAAATAGTTAGGATAAAAATAGGGACAAGAGTGCTTTAGAGCCCATGATAATAAATAGGCTTCAGGGAGTGACATGAAGGGAAGCAGCAAGCAAGGAGCACAATGTGCATACAAAGACCCAATACAGAGTCTTTGGAGAAATCCCACTTCAGTGAGACAAAATCCAGTGCACACATCAAAAAGAAAAAAAAAAAAGACATCTAAGGAAAGCACTAGAGACAAGTATGGAGTTTCTTAAGGGGGAGGGAGCAGAGAATAAGTTTCAGTGTGCTGGTGCATAAATATTTTGCCTGTGGAAGCTTGGGATCAGATCTTATTTAACTCTCCAGTGAAAAGGAGCGTGATTGTCCCTCCACATCACAGAAGCTCCATGTGATTAGAACCCTCTGCAGATTCAGCTCCTGCCCAGCACAGAGCTCAAACAGCAGGAGCATAAATCGGAGTTGAAGTGCACTGGCAGAGCTGCAGCAGGAAGAGGCGTGCCCAGCCCTCTCTCTCTCCAGGTCTACCTCCAGGATTGCCCCTGATCCCAGCAGGAGCTGGGGGGACCTCAGGGGAAGAAACATAAATGATGGAGAACAGAGTTAGACCCATTCTTCATAAAGCAGCCCTAATTAGAAATGTCAGGTCTCATTATGAGCCAGCGCTCCACTAGAGAGGAGTCCCATTACTCGGGAGAGATGTATGTGGAAGACATGCATTTCTTAAAGATGTACACATCTTTCCTCTACGTACACCACAGCCAAAGGGAACAGTCTTATTACGTGGGGGTGAAGGCAGCACCAGTGCTGCCAACTGCATAAACACTAGCAGAAGCAGTGCCAGCACTGTTTCATACCTAAAACTTCTATCTCCCCCTTCCCTCTGGAAGGCTAGGAGCAGTCATGCCTAAAATACTCATAACAAGGCTGTTTACAACATAGTCTACCAGCAATTTTCATAGGGGCCTGTTCGTTTCTCATTGAAATCATTAGGAAGAGTCCATTAGGATCAAAGGGAGCAGATCTGAAGTAAAAAAATAGTGTAAATTTCTCTCTTCTACCTCTGCATTCAAACAGTCATCTCCAATGAAGCCCAGATATACTTCATAATCCTTAGACATCTGCATCTAATACCAGAAACGTCCATGTCAAGCATCTAAAGGATTTTGTGGTGCACTGACAAGCTCTGAGGGAAGGCAGGTTAGGTCTGTCACAGTAAAGGGAGCAGCTCTGGAAATGTGGTTGCTATAGGTTTTGCCATGCTTGAAAAAAGCAGTTCAGGTGACACTTTACAGCGAACAAAGGTATTTCTCTCTTCCTCTGTAGTGCATTGTTTTTGATAAAATTCACCTGGCTTGACTCTGAAGGCCAACTGCAAAGCAGCAGCCATTAGCAGCTTTCCTCACGAAGATTTGTCTGCAGTGAGATCCCTGCAGGCTACATGTGGGGTGTAAACCTAGCCAGGATTATTCAGGGCTGTCTGCAGCTTTGGGGCTTCAGGGGAATAAACAAAAAAAAGAGACTCAAACTGCTTTGCACAATGCAACAAAAGGATTCTTTTGACAGAGCAGCAGGGCAGAATTAATTCCTTCAGCAGAGAGAAGAAACACAGTCATTATGCAGTATTTGCTGTCTTAATACTACAAAAATAGGATGCATTTACTTATTATAGCTCAGTTTTGTTCTGTTTCACATCACTGTATCTGAGCTACAAACAAAATACTTCAGCCAAACATAACGGAGGAGGAAGGCAGTGCAATGCCAGACCAGGGCCAAGTACAGACAATGCCTTCACTGTACTTCCCACTGGAGTAACAAACCCACACTTATGCGCTCCTGCATTTTGAAAAAAGCTCCTCTTCATGCCCCCGACTCACATAGCTTTAATGGCAGGTTTTGTTCTACCACTGCATGCTAAAACTGGATACACCATCTGTATTAGTAAGTCTTCCTCAGAAATGGACTCAGCAGTCTAATCTCATCCAGCCTGAGGTCAATGATCTGAAAATGAAAAGTAACTAGGTATAAGAAGACCTTCAAGCCTCCAAGCATTTGGTCTCAGGATCTTTAGAAATCAACCAGGTGCTCTTCAGTCTAGACACTTTAATAAAACCTCACGGTTATGGAAGCTGCAGCTACTGTGGTTACAATATACAAGGACAGGGATGTTCTTTGTTGCTGGTAGGAGAAACACACATTTCGTGTACTTCTATTGCCCATAAAAGCCTATCCTCTATTTCACCAATTACCACAGAGTGACTGCTGTCCTCAGAGGCTGCTAATTACAGCTGCTAAACTCAGTCCACTTGTTACACGCTCAACCTGAAAACAAATCTCATCAAATAAATGAGAGCAGCAGCACAGGAATTCATCAAAGTGCTCCACAAGAGGCGCAAGAAATTTCATCTCTTCCCCAAGCAGTCTTTGGGCACCGCTGAGGCTGCTGATTAAGGACAGCAATTGAATTCTAACTGGGACGGTGATTCTATATAATAACAGCCCAGAGCATTCATTTAAAAGTAGTTATTAGAAGACTACTCTCCAGAACCCAGCACCCAGGCAGCATACAGAAAGGGGAAAGAAAGACACCTACTCCTCTCCCACTTTCTTGGAAACTGAACTATTTGCAAGCCTCAGGCAAGGACTTCTATGTCAAGAACAATTTTGTGATTATTTTCATAGCAGCAGAAAGCTTGTGATACATTCACTTGTGCTCACGGAAGTGCTCTACTGTGCACCCCCAACAAGTGTTGAAATCAGTGTGTGTGAAACACAAACACAACCCAAATAAACTTCACAAATCTGCACAGTATACAACTATGGGATACTTTTTACTCACACCAGATTGCCCTTTAGTGTGCCAGTCTTCCTCTAGGATATTTGAATAGCTTGTACTCCCATCTCTCAGAGAATTGCTGAGAACTAAAAGGCTGACTTAAAATCACTGCTATATTCACAGTGATCAATATGTGTGTGCACGGGCATGTGTATGAACCATCCTACTGATAAACTTGCCCCTGGAAGATTCTGTGTACCATAAATGACAAAGCTAAGCAATCAAAACCATAAGATTTAGTTAGTCCTTTCATGTAGAAATGTCACTGGAGTTACTATTGCTCCAGCTTTGATCCCAAGCTCTTTCTGACAGAACACCTACAAAGGAGAGCCAGCTGGGACAAACAGCACAGAAGATACCAGGAAACTGGTGCAGAGGTTTTAAAGATAATGACCACTGCAAATTTAAGGCTTTGTTTTAGAGGTGAAACCAACCTGACACTAAAACACACAAAAGAATTTGAAGGAAAAGACCGTAGCAGAGAAAACAGCAACTACTAAGCATTCCTGAAATGTGACCACCCCTGCAGCTGTACCAGATGTTACCAGATGTTCCATGGGAGGGAAGGGTGAAGGATTTTTTCATTCTAACTCTTTATGAACACTGGACTATAAATTAATCTTTGCATTGTGTTCTAAGGTGCATGTATTCTCTGAGGCAAACACTGGGGTCGCTCAGATCCACACAGTACTTTACCAATGGGGAAGAAGAGAACAGGCCCTGCATGAAGAAATTCATCTCCAGATGTGCAGGACATTCATGCATTTAACTTCCATCAGTAGTAATGGAACGGTGCATGTTAATCTTGTATTCATGAAGCCCACGCTAAAAAGCAGCATTTCATCCTTTAGCTGCCCACTACTTTAGCCTGTATTGTGTGCATGTCTGTTAGTGGTGCCGGCGGTAAAGTGGTTCTGTTTAAATACACCAAAGCTTTGGCAGGAGAGCATTTGTGTGTTCATACAAAACCATCAGGCTTTGGGGAAATGAGGAAACACACACAACCAAAGTAACTCTGGTCTTCTTTGCAAGGAAATCCTGCGCCAAGGTACTTTGGATTCAATCCAGAATTCACAATACACTAACAACTTACACACTTACTTTTCTTCTGACGTTTGCTGCTGCGACAGTTCAGACAACCAACAGTGACCTGGAGGTCAGACATTTCCCAACTGATTAAGACCAGCTGGACCACTGCCCCAGGCTCTTCATTCCACCAGCTGATCTTTTAAAGCTGAGAAGTTCCCAGCATGATGAAATCATCATGCTTCATTGACAACAACAAATATATGCTTGTTTTCTTTAATAAGCAATGAAGTACATTAATTATTCAACACAATTCCAACTTTGGAAAACTCATGGATTATTCTCAACTCCTCTTTTGACCCGGACAGGAGGAGCCAGAGTGCAAAGGTCTCTCAGCTGTAGATGGTGACACTATCCACTGACAGGTGATGCAGTTCATGAAGAGGAGGAGAACCAGCCCAGACAGGTTTCTGTATTTATTTCCTGGCGTTGGGAGGCATTTACTGATGGTGAACAAGGAACATCACACACATGCATGCACTGCTTCCTCTGAAAATACATGCAGTAATTGCCTTGGAAAACATAATGTTCCAAAAGGATAAAATAAAGATAAGTCCACAGAAATTGCACATACTGTAGCATGCAGTATTCATTCCACAGCATTCAATTTGCCCAGGAGATTTCCATGTTCTGTTACAAAAAGAGCTGCCAATTAACTCACACCTTGAGACAGTAAATATCAATACAAAACCAAGGTCTATAAAATTCAGATACCGACCTACTCAGACTTCCTAAAATTAGTCTACTACATCCACAGTATAGTAAGGATTTCAAAAAGACAACAGGTACACTGAATCAAGAGAAAAGGGGGAAGAAAGTAAATGCAGCTTTTGCAAAGATGGCTATCAGAAATCATCTCCTCTGAAAGCTCAGACTAAAAGCACAGGCTTCTTACATAACAAAAATAAATACAATATATGCTTCTCGCCTGTAAATTAATTCTTCACAGGTGAAGGGATACAGAGTCCCTCTGCCTTTCCATTTCACCTAGTTCCATCCAGTCTCACCCACTACTACAGATATCCTTTCTGTTACAGAAACGCAATTAAAACACAAAAATACAGGTTAAAAAAAAAGTGATGCCTCTATTTGGCACATTCTTGGAACTGTGATTTCATGCAAATTCAAAAGTACTCACAACCAATTTAAATAATCTTCCCAGCTGATGCTGCAAAAGGAAACAGTTAGGAAATGGAAGTCTCAATGATCACTCAAAAACAACATAGACCAGCAAGGGTTTCTGAAAATTCATGTCCTTCACCTCTCTCAACCTGTTCTGGTCCCTTTTATATGCACACATCCTCTTCCTTCACCCCATCAAACAGATCATTTATCATATTTTATAGAATCTTAAACTGAGCTCGATGACACCAGGCTACAGATGCTGGCAGACTGTTTTTTTTAAAGTTCCACTTTTACTGCAAGATTGCTTCAGTCTCTTCGCACCGTTAAAAAGAAACGGAGCAGTCGAATACTCAGACACGAACAAATAAACACATTCATCCCCGTGGCACAGTCATTAGCACCTACCGTTCCCTGTAGTCATTCTCTGCAGTGCTGGGGAGCTGCTGGGGAAGGGCACTGTGCTCGGGAGCAGCCCCACAGTACACGGCTCTCAGTACATGTAACCACCAGCAAACTCGCCACCCTCCTACACCACTTTGCTGTGTGACCTAGCAGGCGATTGGCACGTCTTCTCCAAAATAAAAGCCTGTTCAGCATTCAGCTGAGCTCCATGTGCCCCCCTGTGCCTGTTTGCTCACACTCCTCCCCTTCTACATTTAAGAATTTCAGCAATATGCTTATTTACAAAGCTGTTAGAAAGGGAGTAGAGCTCCTCTTGTCCATTTATACCTTCCACAAGGATGTACTATCAGTTAATGGTGTTCATACAAATATCACTCAGACATTACTGCTCTCACAGCTCCCACACAGGTGAAGAGGTATTTACTTGCTTTTTTCATGCCCTAAAAATGCTGAGTCAATGAAATCAATTTTCTATTTCACTTCCTATTTTAACTTGAAAACTGTATTAATAGAGAGCAAGCCATAATGGAAATTAAATTATACAAGGAGACGTGAATGCAAAAAAGCACAGTGCAGCATTTATTGGTTCAAAATATCTCTGTTATCCCAGACAGTTGTCCCTCCTCCCTGTCTGCAATTCTGCTGCTTGGATGTGTGTTGACAAACAAACAATATTTCACCCTCAGATGCATGGCGTTACTTGGCAAATGTGGGTGATTTTCCTCTGTATAATAAATATCAAAATAGCTTCCAATGACGCAGCTTTATTACCAGCAAAACACAGGAATCTAAAATAGCTCCAGTTTTCATCTAATTGCCTCCAAGTTCTCAACTTCACAAACAGAATTCATTTAGTAAATAGCATATTTGTCTTATATATCCTCCCAAATATAGAAGTAGTTCTACTGAAAAGTAGCATTCTCCTTCTTCATAGATTTTCGGTAACTGAAATTATCGCATCTTTTATTTTAGCACTGTTTTAATTAACTTGCTTACTCTTAGAACACACACTCATGCAGTCAACTATCAAAACTGCATCCTCCCCTCAGCTTACTCTGAGCAAGTATCCGTGGGGGAGAGATCTCAGCTACAGAATTCTGGCTTTAGGAGCTCCTGCTTTGATTTCCTTCCAGCCCAAGACCACTACCACCTCCACTGTCCCTAATCTTGTTCTTCTGAGTCAAAATTCAGCATCAACAACAAAGTTCAATGCCCTCCCTGTCCATAGTAACACCACCACTATCCCTTGATGCACAAATATAAACACATCTCCCAAAAATTGTGTGACTTATATAAAAAAAGGAAGGTTTACATCAAAGAATAGCATATTAGAATATCACAATGATCAAAAGCTTAAAAAACACACTGGAACATTTTGGTCGCTATGGCTTTGGTTTGGCTCCTATCAGCCTGTATTTTTCAGTAGATAATTGATTTTATTCTTAATCTGTACTGAAACTTGATTATAAACTCTTCTGGAGTCCAAGTCTGATTCAAAATCAACTCAAATCCATGGAAAATCTGTACAGTTTATGTTAAGGTGCTGTAGTGGTTTGGTTCAAAATGCCCATTACTTACTTCCACATAATACCAAGGAAACCCATGCAGCATGAATTTCTTCCGAGTCTCTGTCCAATAGCCTCTCTCTGTATCACATCCAACTAAAGATCATCACACAATGCCACTAGAAGACAGCAGCTGACTAGCTGGCAATTACTGGCTCTTTCATGCTGAAAATGTATTTGTCCCAGGGGAATAAGGCATCTGCATAATTAGCAAAAGCAGTTACACAGAAAATAATTAGCTTGCTGAAAGCCCAAAGGGGGAAAAACTATAATTTTTGCTTCAAGAGGCTGACTAATTATATGCCAAATAACAAAACAGAGATGCACTGAGAATCATCGAGAAATCCAGCATGGATTTTAACTTCATATTCTAGCTATAAGGGCTGCTGGTAGCCTAGCAACAAGCAGCACACTTGGGCATGCCAAAACCTCCTCCGACTTAATGGAACACCTCAGATTACTATGCAAACTTCCCCCACCCCACTATGCATTTGATTCTTGTGTTACTAAATGAGAAAAAAAAAGCCTAGCCAAAAAAATAATCAAACCATTCAAGATAAACTCAAACAAGCACTAATGGACCACAGTATAGAAAGATAAGCAAATACAAAACATGAATTATTTTCAGAGACTTGAAATTCACAGTCTGATTAGAGTTGATTCATTAGATTTCTTCTTTGGGTTAAGAAAATGTCTTATTTTAAGCAACTTTTCTAGTAGTCTGTGTAAGATTTCTGTTTATTTGTGTCTTGGGAACCACCAGATATGAAACCTTTAACAACTTAGAGCAACTCACTAATCTCCAAAGAACTCCTGGTATACAAATAGTGCTGCTGCAATTCCTTCTTTTTACTTGAATACTCAGTGAATTGGTAGAGGAAACTGTTATCCGAAACAGCAGTCTCAGAGCCAAGAGACCAGTTTTTACCATGTTCCACCATTCCAGAAGCCACAGTTGCTGTCCCAACTGCCCAGTACCACTGTGTTCAGTGATAAGACAGGTTTGACAACCACTTTCAAGTCACGTTGTCATTAGCACAAGTCTGGTGCTCAATTATTAGTGACCCTTTAGCCAACAGCCTGCTCTTGGTTACCCACAAGAGAAGCACATTCACATATTCACCCATCCAACCACTCTACCAGATTCAAAGGGTTAACAAGACTGAGCTATTCCACTATTTCCTGAGAAAGGCAAATCTTTTGCATGTGCAGGATCTATCACCATCCTCCCTGGTGACTCTGACAACTGCTGAAAGCGTCACCTTTGTTCAGAAAGTGTCAGAGACACAAGAAACCTGACAAACTTAGCTTGTCTTTAGGCCATAATAAACTTGTGACTGTGGGTGAAGATAAGCCTCCTTTTGCTGGCTTACACAACCTCAAAAAGATAAACTGAAAGTTGCACAGAGCTGTTGACACATGAGATAGGACGAGCATGTAACGCTGTATTTGCGCTGTGCTTGGAGGGCAAGGAAGAAGCAACAAACCAGCCTATAGTGCTAAGGGAAACAGAACCCTCCCCTCAAACACACACAGAAGATGTTAGTAAGTAATGTTATCATTAATAACTTCACAAATGAGAACTACTTTAATTCTACAATTATAGACTTTTTCATTTCTAGGGAAGATAAAAAGGTTCCGGCAGAACAAAAAGAAATCCTACCCTTTGCTCTCTTTGACCCTTAACACTCCTCCACTCTCCCTTTTCCCCCAGGCTACTTTTTTGTCTCAATGTCCATACAGGAGATTCTACCACAGAGAAATCCTAGCACACACAGACTCCAGGAATTGCATCCTGCTCCAGCACAGGTGAGAAAAGTGAGGTATCAGAAGATCAGGTTAAGCAAGAGTGAAGAATACAGGAGTACTTATGTTGGGAAGTACTGAAAGCCTGTCCATGCAGTCAAGGACAGGAGATGGGATCATAGGGTCTCAGGACCTTGATGCACAAAAAGGATAAATCTTCCACTGAAACCAGGACAAAAGGGTATAAAAGAAAAAATAATTTTCAATAAAGCCTAAAAGTAGATTTGATGCACGCCAATGCTTTAGATGTAGCAATAAATCTCAGTTCACAAGTCTGCCTCCTCAAAACACCAAATAACAGCAATCTACATAGTACAATGATGCATCAAATTGCTTTTTCTTTTTTTGAAAACCCATTCTATTCCACTGCTAGCAAGACAAAAATTCCACCTCAGCCTAGCCAAGTGGAAAGCAAGGAAGTTGAATCAGCAGTAAATCTCTTTTGGTTTGAGTGAGGGTTTCAGAGAAACCACCTGGAGGTTGGGAACCCAAATAAGTTTGCTAAGGGATTAAATATTTACTTCCCCTCCCACCTGTTAAAAAAGAACAAGGACATTTGTTTCTCAGCTGCACTTTTTTACCCCTGTAAGCCTCATCCACCTATGCAGACAAAATACTCCCATATTATGCAAAGGTGTAATTTTAACTCATTCCACCACAGAGGAGCCTGTACTAGGTCTTCATCATTCCCAAACATACAAGAGAATACACTGCATTTCTGAATAATCCAAACTATAACTTCGGGATTTTCAAATCAGTTATTTTTGTTGTTTCTGCAGGGATGAATTTTACTGTGTTGTAAAATGGTTATGGCAAGAAGAATGCTGCCCAGAAGTGAAAAAGGTATTTTTTCCCATTAAAAAGAGCAAAGATCTCTCTGCTCTCTTGATTTTCAAGAGCTTGGTGGGAATGACTGGGAACATCCCTTCCTCTGCTCCTGGCCTTGCAGAGGGTGTGAGCTTGATATGAACCCACAGTACTGAACTCAGGTTCTTCATCTGCTCTACTCAACTGTTGGCAGATAGATGCATTTCCTCACCAAGAATTCTCTCAAAAATCTATTGTTAAACAAGGAGTGATACCTATTAAAATTACTTTCTAGCTCATAAGCCTATCTTTAAACACATTAATAAACACTTGTTATTGCAGTAAGCAAAATACTAGTCTCAGACACAACAGACAGAATTAAGGCTCTGATAAGGGTCTTTGGCTATCAGTCCTATACATACAAAATATGCAAACTTAGGAACAGCAAAATACAAACAACATGAGCTTTAAACAAAACACTGCTGCATTGATGTGTACACTCTGTGCCTTTTAGGGCATTAAACTGAAAAGGCAATTCTTCTCTGAAATTACTATTCAATTTACCTTACGAACAATTTACATGCACATGGACTCGAGAACAGGAGATGCACTTCCCTAATGTAACTCAAGAGGAGAAGAGGACAGCTATAGCACCACCTTCTCTTCTCAAAACTTATGCCTCCTTCTCCTTCTGATACTACAAAAAGACAGCAGATAAACTAAATGTCCATTTTATTTGTTGCAAAAGCACTGTGTATATTTCTGAACAATCACCACATTTGTTTTCCCTAACAGAATGCTTGCTCTATATCCATTTGAATGCCTCACCAACTGAAAATTGCTAAAAGCACCAAAAAGAGAATACAAGTGCTTCTACTCACCAACTGAAGTCTGGACCATGTTTCCAGATTTTTGGACCTCATCGAATTTTGTAAAAATTACATTCAACCTGTTTGAAAGTTAAAGAAACACACAATGAACAACTGAATTTAAATTTTAGGAATATTAGAATTGTAAAATCACTCTGGTTGGAAAAGACCTCTAAGTCCATCGAGTCCAACCTTTAAGCCAGCACCACCATGTTCACTGTGAAACCATGTCCCCAAGTGCCACATCCACATGGCTTTTGAACACTTCCAGGGATGGTGATTCCACCACTTCCCTGAGCAGCCATCTTCTAACATCTTGTGATGTTATAGAACAAATTTGGCTTCGCTCATGTCATTGGGAGCACTGTCAAAAATGTCAGCAGAAAATGTCAATGCAAGGAAGTTATTTTAAAATTAAAAACCCCCAACATCAACACACAGCAGTTGATAGGAAAACCTGTGATATAATTGAAAATATTACATTACTGAAGATGTGATATGGCTAATTGTAGATGCATTTCCAGTTCATCACCACTCTGCCTATCTTAACTATTTGCAGAAATACCACAAAACACACCCCTAAAAACCAACTTGACACAGCATTTGTCTATGGCCCTGACACCTTCCCATTTTTCACTGGAGAACAGAAGGCAACAGTGCCGCCTCCACCTGATGCAGCCCACCTCCAAAACCACCTCTTCCCTCTGAGCACTGAAAAGCTGCCATCTACTCCGTCCTCAGGTCTAACCATGCTCTGCCCTGAGCGCTGGAGGCAAGATGCAGAGCAGCTTTCCTAACACACCTGAAATGGCAGAAGCAGAGGGACATGGCTTTGCTTTTGACATAGGTTTTGTTGCTTTTAGTTTGAGGTTTGGGGGGTTTTTTTGTTGTTTTCGGTTTGGGGTTTTTTTAATTTTCTTTTTGTCGGGGTTGGGGGGAGCGAGCCTGCCTTTTTAAAATAAAATCTTAAAACTGATTGTTTTTCTGTTCTTTATGACAGCCTAAACTGCATAAACAGAGGCTACTCTGAAGTGTCTCCTCTCTATATATGCAGAACATACAGGAAAAATAGTAATTCACTTAATCTTAAATCAGTTAACTAAACATCTGTAATAATTTTAGTGGTTGTCCAAAGATGCTGTGGCATACTTTGGCAAAGGTACTGGACCTTCATTAAGTAAATCTGAGTGTTTTTAAGATTAAAAAATAAAAATAAAAAAATCAAACAATGATCCCAGGAAAGGGTTCAATCATGCAATTCCTGAAGTCTTCTGAAGGAAGGAAGGGAATTAAAAGCAGCCCAGAAACAGCGAAGACCTAAGGACATTCTCAACTTACCGAGACTGGGGTAATCCTTTTTTACTGAGATCAGCCCTTACACGTTCACCAACATGTCTGTAAATTTCCACAAGGCTGTTTATTGCTGCATCTCGAACCTGGATGTGAGAGATGAGAGAAATCAATCATCTTTACAATTTAAATTAATAAATCCCCAATAAGTCCTACTTTAGATGTCCAAACTAAATTTGCACATTTCTCAGCAACAACAGTTGCCACTATACACGTTACCCCACACTTCCTGAAGGAGCTTCCAACCCTGGCCTTCACGTGTTAACAGTATCAGCAGGTTAATTGAACTGAAAAGGCAGTGAAGGTGTAAGATGAAAGGTTTCCTACAGAAGGAGCTTGGCTGCTTTTGCCAAATTCCTCCCATTGTGTACAACGGGTACATTTACTGGATGAAAAAAGGATAGAGACACAAAGAGACCTCATATTACTGGGATATTATAAAATTAACTGTTTTTTAATGCTGTCTTAAAAACTTACATTTCTATGTTGATAGCAAAACAGGGAGGAAGGGAGGAGTAATCAATCACCTGAGTCACCATGAATTTTGCATGTTTTCCAAACTGATTTGCAAGAAATTGCTGAGCACATCCTTCCCTCCAGCCAACACAAGAGACATAAATCTGATTAAAGTGTCACCTTTCTGTACTTAAACCCCTCTTCGACTAGACACAGCAGGCAGAGAAGGTAAACAACCTCACTGCTCTGCCTACAGAAACACCTACAGAGCTGTGCACTACAGCCTCTCAGAAGATGGCCCAGCAGCTACCCCCACACACCCCCAGGACTAGACATGGAATACCCTGAGGATACAAGCTAGAATTGCCTATAGGTGGGAGACAAAGGGCAGGCACACATAACCCTGCCTCCTAGCCTAAGAAAACCCTAACACTTGACTCACACCCATGTCACCCCGTTCTCCTGCTCCGCAGCCTTCCCACTCAGCAGGTCACTGCCAGCCTCCAAACCCCTCCTCCCCTCACACCACCCCTTCCTCGGGGCTCTTGCCTCTCTCCCTGCCCATCAGCCCCATTTGCTACCAACGCTGCTGGGCACAGCAGTCCGTGGGGACTCTGGTGCCCCCAGTTTCTGGGTACACAGACCCCAGCCCAGCCTGTGCAGAGCAAGGATTGCCTCTGTGTGTAGTTAATCACAGGCACAATTGCAGGACTGTGTAAATCCCATATCGGGCAAGGCAAGGAGCCCCTAACATCATACTTGGTTTTGTCTACCACAGCAATAACAAAGCTTTAGTAAATTTATTTTTGAGAAAATGCTCAGAGTTTAAGTACTGTTGTCACACCAAATGCACAGCGGGTCTCAAGAGCATCCAGCTGAAAGCAACAAAAGCACTATTTCTGAAAAGGGCTCTAATGCCACAGCTTCCACGTCCTCAACAAAAGAAAAAAACCCTGGACTTGACCTGGAACTGTTTCTCGATCCTCTCTCCAAGAGAGGGCAGCAGTGACCGAGCCCAGCATGCCTCCCAGTGCTCAGGAGGCACCATCTCACAACAGCAGCTCCAGGGGAGCCCAGGACCAGCCCCTGCCCCGGGGCAGGCACTGTTTCACCCAGAGCCACTGTCACAGCGATTTGTGTCTGACCAGTTCAGGCACAGGCTTTCTGGGGACGAGGGACCAGACCCAGGAGAAAGGAAAAGAGATCAGCCTTGTTTCCCTCTGCAGTTGGATACAGGATAACGAGCTGTGCCACACACAAGGAAGAGGCAGTGCACAGGGAAATGTCTCAGTGCCCTCACCAACTTTCCAATTCATTCAACAGCTCACCTACGGCAGGACCAAGGCACCTGTCTGACAAAGTCCAAGCCCTAAACCCAGGATTTCCTTGGAGGGTAACAGCTTGCTTAGTCCCAGCTCAGAACTACAGGGGACCCTAACATTAAACTTCCTCAGACACTTCTTGTAGTAATGGGTTTACCATCCTGCACTGGCCCAAGCAGCAAGGGAAGGCTGCTTCACTCTCAGTCCTCTTAGCAAGGGGAGGCCCTGACAGCCACGGAAATATGGCCAACTCCCCAGAGCTAATGTAAACCCATTCTCCAGCTGGACACCCCACACCTCCTTCCAGCTGAACACCCTCTCCAGACCTGGATCACATATGTATCACACATATGTGTCACAGCATTATTCAAAAACTGCTACTACACATTACACATGAGTTTGAACCCTATTTCCCACCTCCCTCTTCTCACTAACCCCACATACTTGCATCTAAATTCAAACAGGACAAAAAGCACTTAGGAGCAACAGATTTTATTCCACTTGTATTTTCATTTGCATTGCATCACTGATTGAAGGTCCTGGTACAGATTGTCTTCACCCCCTATTCAGAACCTCCCTGTACATCTGCTGGCAGTGCACATGGCCAGGCTGTCTGACTGGTGCCATTTGCCCTCCCTGCCCAGACTGGTTTTTCTCTGAAGATGAGGGGTTCTGCACTGAGCCCAGAGGGATCCCTGCAGCCTCCCTGTATCCAGGCTCCAAGGCACAGGAGTTCCCTTCCCACAAAGGTTTCCCTCTTCTGTTCAACTCACCTGCCGATTCACGTTGTTCTTCTGAACCCTTGGAGTAACTGATATGCTGGTTTGGACATACTTCAAATTATACCTCTCCAAAACCAGCCAAGGTTTCTGCGTGCACAGCATTGTTCAGAGCTCACCACCAGCAGCACGATTAGCTCATTCACCAACAAGGCAACCAGCACAACCTTTAGACGTGACTCACAGCAAAAGCTCACCTGGCTGTTTGGATCTCCAAGTAAGTTACATATATGTGGCACTATCTTACTCAGTGTTAAACTCTGAGCTCCAGATCTGGGAATAAAGAATAAAAAGCACCATTATGAATCACAGAGCAGGCTCACATACACAACACAGGTCTGCAGAAAGTTTTGACTTACGCATTGAGTGTTGCAATAAGGCAGAGGCAAATCCCTTCTCTTGTCCGAAAATTCTTGTGTTTGAATCCTCCTAGCATCCTGTCCCACACGTACTGTGGAAGACAGAAAAGAGAAAAAAGGAGATGGGGTAAGAAGCAGATTCTGTCTTCCAGCAGACATACACCACACAACCTCTGAAGCTCAAATATAAGCTTTACACCCATCCAAGCAGAAAAGGACAAGAAGTAGCAAGATACTTTTAGATCTAATTCTTTGTTCTGTGCTGACTTCACAGTAAGTCCCCATTACCTAAAACAATACTCATACTTACAGAAAGCAAGTACTTTCCAAAGACCTGGGACAATAACTCTGACATGTACCCATCCCATCCTTGGGAAATCCACTGACACACTCCCATGTTATCCTGTCAGGCAACAGCTTTGCCAAGTGAAGCAAATATCTTATAACAAGGTGTAGGGAGATGAAACCATTTCAGACAGAAAAATGGCAGAGAAAACCTGACAAAAAAAGGTCACTCATGCTGTGGAGGGCTGTTGAACATACCTGAGGGTTAGCAGCTTGTTCCATGATTTTCAGCAGCAAGGTCTGATCCTGCTCCCTCACTGAGTCCTTAGAATCTCCCAGCCTATCAAGTAAACTTGGCAGCACTAAGGAAAGAAAACAGGAACATTCAAATCCCTCAGAGAAAACTGTAACAGTGGCAGAGCCCCTATGCTCTCCGCCTCCCCACCCTGCCAATGGAGGCACCGGCCCTGCTGCCCTTCAGCAGAGCCTGAAAACCACCAAGAGCCTCCCAAGTGCTCTCCTGGGGAGAAGACAGCTTTGTGTCCAGCAGCCAGTGCAGGTGCTGGCAGAGCGATGGTGACATTCACATAGAGACCCCTCACCTGTGCCAATCTGGGCCTTGAAGCGATCTTGCAAGCGGGACACCAGCGCGGAGATGATGTCAATGCCCAGCAGAACCACCTGCAAGCACAGGACAGACAGTGAATTAGAGTGCACTGCAATTGTAATTGCTGCTCAGTGCTACATTCATATGTATAGATGTGAAAGGTACACAAACCATGTGCATAAACCATTTCAGTGTTTGCTGCAACTAGCATTTCTAATTAATTGCAATTATTACGCTTATAATTAGAAAATGGTATGCACTAAGCATTGCTTGATTATTTACTGGCAGAAATTAAACCAAGCACTTTTACGACATAACTGGAATTCAAAGAAAGACACCTGGTTTGAGAGAAGTTTCATGACAGGCTGCAGATCAGAAAACCCGCTCTGATTAACTATGCTTATTTACTAGAAAAATATATATTGCATACTGAATGTACCCTGCAGCCTGTGTATGAAACACTTGGCAAGACCCTACAGATCATGATCGTGCTGGTACGAGACATTTCTCCCCTAAGTTTTTGGATAAGCAACGAGGTTAATCACGCTTGGAAGCGTTAGGGACAGCCAGGCTTCTGAGGCAGAGCCACTGGGGCTGTTCCAACACAGCCCAGCTCCCTGTACACCCACACAAGTGTACATATATACACATATATAGACATATCCATACTCCCTGTACATACACACAACTGTACGTATATACACATACAGCCCCAGCAGTGGTCATGGCCCCACGCCTGCCAGAGCTCGAGGAGTGTTTGGACAAGGCTCTGAGGCACATATGGTATTGCTGGGGCTGTCCTGTGAAAGAGCCAGGAATTGCAGTTGATGATCCATCTGAGTCACTTCCAACTCAGGATATTCTATAATACTGTCATACATACATGTATTTATACTCCCTGTACATACACGCAGGTGTGTATGTATACGCGTGTATATATAAATATGTATTGGTTGTACACACACACAACACCTGTCTGTACAAACGCCCACCTGCACTCCCTGTCCCCGCACACGCAGGGAGCACAGACATCCCCGCACACCCGCATTATCTGCCCGCTCACCGGAGCGCTGCCGGAGCCCTGCCCAGCACTGCCGCGGCCGCTCGGCAGAGGGCGCGCTCCGTCGCCGCGGCCGCCAGACGGCGGTCCGGCCCCTATGCAAATCAGCTCCGGCTGGCGCGGAGCACTCTGGGTAGCGCTGCCGCCGGCGCCGCCGCCGCCTAAAGGGCTCAAAGCGGGGTCGGAGCCGCTCGNACGGGCGACGCGCCCCAGCAGCCGCTAACCGTCCTTATCTGGGGGTTGCGCGGCTGCTCAATGAGCGTATGGCGAGAGCAGCCCTGCTGACGCCTTAAACAACACAGCAGCGCCCGCTCCGTGCGCGGCGCAATTTTTGGAACCTCGCACCGCGGCGTGTGCGCGGCGCGTCCTCAACAACGCTCGCTCTGAGCCCGACCGGGTATCCTCACGGCACCGTGCCCGACCCGTGCCGATGCTGCCACCTCTGGGCACCGCGAGCCGACACAGTTCCCCTTCCCACTTCCCCCTCCTTCAACGAGCGCTGCTCCCAACAGAGCCCGTCCGGGGCACCCGCTGTGCCGCTCTGCGCTGAATCCCTCGCGTTACTCGCGCACTAGCGGTCAGTCCACAACCCTCAGCTTGTCACATGGATTCACTCCAAATTCGGCTCCATAGCACCCAGGGAACTATGCGTGGTGTGCAGGGAAAACAGCCTACTACTCCACGTCAAATCTCCTGTGAAAAAACCTTCCTAGATACATGCCACTGGATCCTAACTTCTCCCAATATACAACCTCACCTTCTCCAAAGAACTCCTGCATTCTTCTCCCCTCACAGTAACAGACCCTTCAACACTGTCAATTTTTTATTCAACATCATTTATTCATCCACCAAAGGAGAATTTTCCTCGTGCTTTTATTAAGCCGTGTTTCGTTTTCACATTCATCTTGCACACTGGATTTAATCTACCATTGACAAATGCTCAGCCAGCTGCCCTAAGCCCTATCGCTGCCTGTGTCTGCCAGCTCACTGGGAGCCTCCCGGCTGGGGTCCAGCAGCAGAGCCCCAGCAAGAGGGTGGGCTCCAGATCCTCATCAGCTGGGAGATGCTTTTAGGGAAAGTCAATGGGACTCCGAGTGCCAGTCACCATTCACAGCTGTCTGATCAGAGTCCCATCAAGGTAGCATCCTGCACAGAGATAAGTGTGCTCCCTGCAATTACAGAGATGTGCCCCAGGGATAAATTCGATCCCGGGAGAGGAAGGAATCCATCTCTTCTTCAAACTGCCCGTAAGCCAGGAAGAGTGAGGGGAACTCATCGCTCAAACATGAAAGGAAACACATGCACAGTGCAAACATACCCTGCAGTTCACCCCCAGAATAAGGCCAGGAGGATGAGCTGAGCCTTGCATGACTTTTTGCTGTTGTCCTTATAAAAATGGGGAGTTAATTAGCACAATGATTACAGTGGTGCTTGGACAGCTATTGAGGAAACAGCAACTGGGGTGAGCAGAAGTTATTCCCAACTATGCTGGATTCATTTATCAACCCCAATGTGACACCTGCCTCAGAAGGTCAGAGGTAGAAAGCAGAAATCATGTATGGATTGACAGAGTCAACAGATCCGCTACAGACAGATAACAGGCAACCGAGGGCATGGCTGGCAAACGAACAAAGAATTAATTGAATTCCAGCCCTGGCTGCATAGGATTGACTGCACTAAAGAGCCCACCCCTTCACTGCTGAAACAGTTACTGAAGCTCTGCCTGAATTAACACACACCAAGGTCCGGGAGGAACCTCAGAAACAGGGAGACTGTCACACACGGGGCAGTGATGGGCCCTGTCAGCAGCCACCCCTCTGCTGTGATCCCGAAGCAGGCCTCTCCACCCAGGGAAGCCAGCTGGTGGGCATAGCTCCACACCAAGGCACAGGAAGGGCAGCTCTCCATCCGAAATTCCAGATAATGCTGCAATGCTGATAACTACAGAGCTATTCCAGGCCTTTACATCAGCACAGATCTTTTAGCCTCCTATTTACACAGGCCCCAAAAGAGCGATCTCAGAATGAGAATGACAGCCCTTGGCCTGAGGCTCTGCCTCTTTGCTTATTTCACTCCTGAGGTTCCCCAAGACAGTCAGTAAAACAAGTTGTGCCACCCAGTATTCAGCTCATTTGGCATCTGCTGCTGCTTTGTCTTGTCTCAGAGTACTTTCTGTAGGTGCCAAGGACTGTCAGCAAACCCTTCTCCTGTCTCTCTCCCACTGCCAGGTCATCACTCCCAGTAAAGAAGTCTCTTGTTAGTTCCTAGGATGCAACACAGACTTTCCCAATACAGACAATACTTTTTTTCAGAGGTCAACAAAAACAACTCAAAGCATCTGTCCTTTAATATCTGGGTGGAGTTGAAAGACCTGCAGGCAGCTTCCCATATCAGAGAGCAGACAGCCTACCATCATCTGCTCCAGCAGTATGTGGTCACCAAGCATGGCAGACAAATAAATCCATCCATTTTAAAACAAGACACACCTAAACACACTCCCATAAAAGGGTAAAGAAGCTGCACAATCCAGCAGCAGCTGATTCAGCACAAAGTGACCACAGTGAATCACAGCCTCAGGCTACCCTGACAGCCTGGACGAACCGGGTGGGGGAGAGACAAGTCCTTCCCTCCACTCACCACACCATGCCACAGCAGGGATATGGCGGCTGCTGCATGAACCTTCATCCCCCATCTTGCAGGGAAACAGCAGTGGGCTGAGCAGTACATCCCCACAGAGTCGCTGCACTCTGCTGGCCTGCTGCTGAACCTTCCACGCCTGGCAGCTCGGGACCTAAATGGGAATGCTGGAGAGAGCTTCTACACCAGCTGTGACACCAGCTTGCCTCATGCTGCTTCAACATGCTGATCGCCACCACTGGTGACACAGATCAGCTATTTCACTTTGAAGTCTGAGAGGTTTTTCTTGGAGAAGGGATGGGAAATGGAAGACAAGACTTCTAAATCTCAACATGAATAAAAAGAATTGTAAGAGTATTCAACCAGGTTTTTTTGAACACTTGCTTAGATAATCTTTTGGATTCATAAGCAAAACACGGAGAAGTGCTTGCATACTTTGAGTAAATTTAATATACCTTTGAAAAAAGGAGAACACTTCAGATTACACACTGAGAAGCTCGAGGCAAGCACTGATGGCACATCACTGCCAGTCTGATCAGCGCTGATCAGTCAAAGAGGGATCAGTTCTAATTCCTTGTGACATGAAACATTCACCACAACTGAACTGGGCACTCAAGACCAAGATGAAGTTAGGTGATATTGGCAAATTTAGGTTTGAAGTCGGGTATTTTGGGTCAGCAAGCAGTAACCAAAGTCCTGGCAGAGAGAGAAACATGGAGTCAGCTTCTGAAATGCTGCACACAACTATAAACACACCCACCCTGGAAGAGTCAATCTCCTTCTGCCATTCCAAGAGTTAACATTCCATGTTCCAAGGCAGGATCACTTCTGCACTGGAAGCATGAGTCCATCTCCCCAGCCCAACAATCCTCACACAGACAGTAAGTTTTTTTTGTACAACACAATTTGCAAAACCGACACCAGCAAACAAAAAGGCAGCAACAGTAGCACACCTGGTTTTACTGGCATGACTACAAGCTATGGTCAAAGAGCTGAATGGGGGAAAACTTTAAATATATATTCTTGGGTTCTTTCTCTAGATTGATGAGATGCCACCCATTCTGTCGCAGACACCACCTTTAAAATCCTAAAATTCCCTGATGGGATTAGGTGAACCAAAACACCCAATGAAACCACCAGCACTTGTAAAATAAGCAAAAACCTGGTTATTGAAACAACTTCTTCATTTACAATCCTGGTAACAGATGAGCAACTCAGTAAAAAAAGCATAGTTCTACAGTGAAATAAATTCCAGGAGAACTAAGGTCATTTAAATGTTGGGAGGTATTAAGAAAAGGTTGTCAGAAATGATCACTACAGAGATGTATTTTTACCACTACTGTTAGGACACAAGGGCACCTTTCCTGTGCAAAAGCAAAAAATTACAATAACTATCTTCTGGATCCAGTAAAAAAGCCAACAAAAGCCCCTCAGTTGTCTCTTGAACTAAAAGCTAGAGATTTGGTAGAACCCATGAGAAATTCAAAGCAATTTAAGGAAATGAACCACAGAGCAAAAAGTTATCATTACAAAAATTCCACAAAGACTAACAGGGTGATGCTTAAAGAACATGATCACCCTAAAATGCAGTCATCTGCTTGCAGAGGAGCTGACAATTATGTCCCAGGTGAAAGAGCTGGACCAAGTCAGCCCTCAGTCACATTGCTTCCCTACTCTGCCTCTGCTCAGGGGAATTGAAGGGGGGAGTTCCAAAGAATAAGTAATTCACCCTGTTTTGCAAAGATTCTGAACTGGTCCTTGAGTGGTTGCATATGATGAGAAGAGGAGCAGCCACTAGGCTCTCTCCAAAGGACATGGAGGGAAGCACAAGTTGCAGAGTCACTGCTGTGGAGTACAGGAGGCTTTTCTACCCTGAACAAGGTCAAAGCTCCAGACAGCACAGCAGGCAAATCACCACTGACACAAACTACAGTCTGCTCAGTCTCCAGGGAAGCAGCACTCATGGTAATACAACAGGAGACCTTGCAGTTGAAAGCAGAGTTACAACTTACTTCACACTTTCACATCTCAATTATCCCAAACACTGCTGGAAAAACAGCAGCAGCAGCATTGTTTCAGAAAGGTTGTCCCGCTTATGCAGCACCTTACAGCTATGGGTACCTGCATGGCAGCACCCAATGCTTAGTGTCTTCACATGAAACAACATCAAAACAAAACACCTGCACTACCAACTGCTATTGCCTTTGGTTCCTCACCACAAAGCAGTTAAAATACCTTAGTCACAAACACTGCCACTATTCCGTACATTTCCATTGCCCCCAGCTGAGCACTTACACTTACAGCCAGGTCCTCAGCCAGGAAGGAAAAATGAATATAGCTCTGTGAGCACTTGCCCCAGGATCAGCTTGGGATCGGGACCACTACATCCTTGTAGCTTTAACGACTAGTTGCATCTCAGAGCTCAAGGCATAATGCAGCCTCATACAATGAGTGCTATTAGAGAAAAGGAAAAAGAATATGGCAAGGAAAAGAAAAAGGCCATTGCATTGCCCTGTTTCGTTTTTCATAGGGAAACGGAAAGCCTTTATTAGGGCAACTAATCAATTGCCAGCACAGTGATGTGCCTTACTAACAGACCAGGCTGCTTTAGCTAATAACCTTGCTTTCCCCTCCATTAGCAGCAAAAGGCTGCTACAGTGCACAGAGCAAGTGAAAAATCACACTGGGAATCTGCCTGGAGCACCTCAAAAGCTCCTAGCACAGAAGCACTGACCCCAACTCTGTCCCTAACACTACAGAAATAGAAAGGCTCAGCATATTTTAAAATTGGAACAGAAGTGTTTCTGAGGGTTTAGACAGCATCTGGAAAAAAACAAGGCAAGCACACAACCTAGCAGATAACCACCAACAATCTTCTGCTCTCTTAGGGCCCACAAAGTCTACTACGAACTGTGAGGATGTTCAAATATCCAGATACTCTCCTTGATCACTAGTTCCCAAGCTTCTGAACATCTGCACTTCCAGATTACACCATTCAACACCAGCTTTTATGAGGAACAGCAATACTGCAATGCAATGATGAGAGAATGCATGGACAGCCTCATCAGGAGGGCACCAAAGAGGTGCAGATACAGCCAAGTCCCACCAGCTGCTGGCAATGTGAAAAAAGCTGGGGATCAATCAGGGAGGCAGAGCAGCCACTGTGGTGAAGAGTAGGCAGCAGCCAACTTGAGTAAGATACTTGCTAGATGCTGACAGCGCTTGCCAGATCGTAGTTAATGAAGCTTTGTTCTTGCCTTGTTTGGGAAGAAAGTAACACATGCAGTTAAGAATGCAATAGCATTTTCAGTAGCCACAGTCTTTGTAAAACTCTGGTAACACCCTAAGACCTAAAGCTTTCACATCACCTCCCACCCTGCACAGACTGCCTGCTCAGCATGTACCACACAGTCCTACACCTTTGAAAAGTGTCTCCAGACACACTCAGCAACAGCCTAATGGTACAACAATGAAGAACACCACTCACAAAAGAAGGGTTTGAGATGCCTTTGTCAGCCACAGAAAAAGACACAATAGCCCAGGAAAGTGAAGAGATGGGTGCTAGGTAGAGAAAGGGGCAAGAGGTGGGAAGAAGGAATGCTGCCTCCACAGAGGAAGGCACCACTTCAGCCAGAATCCTACCCATACTTTTTCTGACCTATTTAGGAGAAAGCCCAAAGGATAACCCTTAAAGACATGAGTTAAAATACTTTCCAGTCTCTCCTACACCAGTGAGGGGTGCAGGTGAGCTAGATCTAACCCAGCACATACAGCAGCCACAAGATCCAACACAGCCCACACAGCAAAGCGTGATGCTTCCCACAGCTTACTGTTCAATAAGGTCAGTGAAGACTGAGAGCTACTGACTTAAGAGTACACCAGTTTCTTCTTTTGCCATTCCCTCTTACTGCCTCTCCAAGGAACTGTTAATTGCTGGTTTTCAATTCATGTCAAACAACTTAAAGGGAAAACTTCCAGAGGTTTACCATCAGTGCTATATACTCCAGCTAAAACCAGGACTCCAGAAAGAACAGCGCCATGAGAACACACAAGGGGACAGTCCCAGTGCTGACCTGCTCACCTGAGTGTGCCTATGCAGGTGGAACCAGACCTCACATCACCAGATCTCTACCATCTGCAAGATGGGCAGCTGTCAGTGTGCACCCTCTGCTTGAGCCACTGTGTGATCCTGCAAGTGACAGGGACATTTGACTGAAGTGGCACCACTGGCCCAGGCCTAGCACCCTGCAGACCTTCTTACACAGCTTTTGGCTCAGCAGCTCCAACCACTCTGTAGCCGGTGCATGCCTTTGCAACTATGTCTTACATCCAGCTCTTACCACAGTTCTTGATCAATTCAGGCATCATTTTTAATATCTTTTAACTTTTGGCAATTAGATCTCTTCCAAGACTTTGATCTATCTGGTCTAGGAAACCAATGAAAAAAGATTCTGCTCCTGCCCATTTAAAAGCTAATTCTAGCTTAGAAGGTAATGCTTTCCACATGCTTCAGAACCAAACCCCACATGTCACTTAACACACAGGAAATAAAAATTATTTAATGCTGCTCTCCTCAACTCCTTTCGACCTGTGTGTCTTTGCCTTTTTGGCTGTCATCATTGAGATCTGGAGCAACAGCTGATGCATCACTGTGAGCTCTCACAAGAGAATAGAACATCTGTTTTCCTCCCTCAGACTGAAAACAGATGCCATTTTAGTTGTGTCCAACAGATACTCAATTATATGACAGCACAGTGAAGCACAATGCATCTAAATCAGGGCACACCCTCGGGCCACATGGGTGCCTGGCATGTGGTCAGGAACCCAAAAAGGCTTTGCAGTCTCAGGCAGGCTACCTATCCACAGGTATCCAGGGTCCGGGACACCTGCACACACCAAGGGTAGTTTCCCTGGCTTGGCAATGTCTGCGGAACAGCTCTGGAGCAAACACCACGTGCACCAAGCGCTGTGCAGTCCCACTGCGGCTCAGCTGTGTACCTGTGGCTTTTCTAACAAGCTGTCTGGAAAACCCAATTCCATACAAAAAACACTCCTCATTAACCAACTTACATGACATTCCAGATCTGAAAGCGGTGATATTTGTCACCATGGGACAACTTTTCAACAAAACCTGCCTGGAGAGATTTTACTGGCTACTGAAGTCATGTTGGAAACTCGCTGCTATGAAAAATTTCTGCAAATGGCACCTGGGAAGCCCAGCCACAGCAGGACGAGGTGAACAGCCTGGCAATCACTGGTTCAAGACTCAGCTTGGGACACATGGATGGGCTGACACTGCTAAGACAGATCAAGCAGCGCCTGTTCCATGTCTGTTCCCTTGGCTGAAGCAATCCAGTCTCCGGACCTGTTCAACTGCAGGCATTTTACAGACAAAAACAAACCCCAAAGAAACAAACAACCAAATCCCCCCCTGAAAATCAAGAACAGAAGAAGAAAAAAATAAAAAAGCCTCAGCCAAACCAAACCAACCTAAAAAACCCAACTACAAACAACTGAAGGGAAGAGAAGGGAATTCTAAATCCTGCACTGCCTGAAGGAGCCAGCATTTTGCTAAGGGAAAAGAACAAGCCATCTGAGCAGCTGACAGCACAAGTGGAAAACCAATTGGAAAATTACAGGGACAAACCACATATTTTGGCTTCTATATCCAGCTCTAGAAACACATTTAAACAAGTCAGGCAAATAGCTCCTATCGATGCTCTAGTGCCACACCTACACAAACAAGCATCCCTCACGTTAAGAGGTTTCCACAAATTCTTGTGGATTAATACAAGAAAGGTATTAATTAAATGTTCAACTAAATCATTAGTTCTTGGATTAATTATCTTAAATGGAACTCTTTAGAACTGAAATAGATCAGAGGAACAGAAGCTATAAGTGTAACAAAAGAAGCCACTCAGGGTTCGGCACAGGTACACAAAGAGCTGACACTCCGGGGGAGCTCAGCCAGACCAAGCAGGTACCTCCTGGGCAGGCTCTACTCACCTTTCACAATGCTTTCACTACATTTTTCTCTCCTTCACAACTCTTATTGTTATTTTCAACATAACAACAGCTAAACTGAATCAAGTGTTTAAATAACCATTTTTTTTCACTATTTTAGAAGACTGATGCCTTGTTTTGTAGTTCTGTTACTTTTTTTCTCAGAAGTTTGTTCTCACTGGACACTTGCTAACAAGATCAACCTTCTGGCTTTCTTCTGAACAGGATATGCTCTATATTCATGCAAGCAAGTTAATAGCACAGCATATCTTTATAAAATACTTAATTTAATATAACTCAGTAAAAGGCATTGTGCCATATTTCAGGGGGAGGGAGGAGGTTTTGTGCCCCAACACTGCAAAACCTTGAAGCAACACTGAAAAGCAATTTTGAAGAAGAGTAAATGCAACCTGCAGAATTCGAGTCACATTTCACCTCAGAGAAGAAAAGGAGCAACAATTTTCCAGATGTTTCCTTCTAATTAAAATCAACAGGTTTTATGAAAGAAACATAGAAGTATTTTTAATTTGCTAAGGAACAGACTGCTTGAGACTCAGCTATTCCCTGTGGTCATCACACATACATTCAGAGGTGGATTTACTTATTTTTGTCTCCAAGAGATTTTAAGGGAGGCTTGGTGGAAATTTCTAAAGCACAAATTAGATGCCAGCCTTAACTGAAATATGCATAGTTCCCCCAGAGGGAACTATGCCTCTAAAAATGTGCCCTCCATACCTTTGAAAACTCTTCATAGTACATCCCATCTCTTTTTATTCATACAGGTTGGAAATTATGTAAGCCTTCCTGCTCCTATAACTTCAGAAGTGGTTTATTTCCTTTAAGACACCTATTCCAAACTGAAGTGTCCCATTAGTGTTATTTTTTGTTTTAAATAAAGCAACAACTTTTACACAGATGGGAAAGCACAGCCACTCTCAGAACTCCAAAACCTGATGTCTTGTAAATTCTGAAACAAGACAGACAGAATGCTGGATGCGATAGTGTGCCATTGTTAACCTGGCATGAAAAGGATGCCAGACTGCTTCCTCCCATCCCAGCCAGCCTTACTGCACATTCCAAACCGAGCTAAATGGAACAGTGACTCTTTACTTTTAGCATAAGAATGGGGCTCACCAATAAATTCAGGTGAGACTTTGTCTCCAAAGGCCAATTAGTTCAACACCATCTCTACACCACTGCTCAATTTAGATCAATCAGGCCACATTTCTAGAGAAGGGGTTTTCTTGATTCTTAACATAGTCTTCAGCTGTAACTTACTTCAACTTGTCATTAAAACCTGCAACAGTTTTATATATTCCAGTGAGAAGCAGCTCTGTCAATTAAAAAAGAGGTTTAATGAGCTTTTGTGTCACCACCTGTAAGACCCCGCTGACAGACTGTGAAACAAAAAAACTTATTTTGTTTTTTTAATCCTTCTCTAGGTACAGTAATATAAGTCAAGAAAAAATTTGTGGCCCCCAGAGACTCCAGCTACATTATCTGACCCATGACAATCCTGGACTTCAATAGTGTTTCATAAGTTAATAAAGGATCTGCAACACGGAGAAGGGAGCAAGATACACACACACATATCAAGTTCAAATACTGCCAGTCATAGCAGGAACTGATATATTCTTTTCAGCAAAGAAATGGTATTGGGCTTTTGGTTCATTTATCTAGGAGGTTTTAACTTGACACCATCTGATAAAAGTAAAAACTTCAAAGTCACACAGCAATAGGCTTCAATTACTATTTCTCTATCAGTCTGTCAGTGGCAATGTGATTCAGGAAGGAGGAGGGATTGCTGCTGGCAAGTCTCTTGCAGTCTACGGCACAGAGGATGTTTCAGCTGAATTGGAGATTGAGTTCCACAGATAGTAACTATGTCAGGCTTGAAAACATAATTTAGAGGATTTAAAGTATGACAATGCCCAAGAAGAAACATAATATGCTTTCCAGATAACACTGCTTGTAGTACAGGTTAAAGATCAAGTGGCTGCTTTTTCTTAAGAGCAGACATTGTAAGTCAAGCAGGTAAGTTGCTAAATCTTCTACAAAATCAACACCACAAACTGATTCAGAAGCAGATGCAGCTGCAGTTATGCCTCTTCTTGCCCTTCATCCTTTTCCTCCTGTAGGTTAATAGCACTTTCCTGCACCACAGCAAGACAGGAAATACAAGGTGGTGTTTTTCACGAGTTTTCATATCCTCATCTGGAACTACAGAGCATTATTACTATCATAAACTTGTCACACTGAGGTCTAGCAGTACTGTATGTTGGAAAGAAGTATTATTTGGCTTCTTCATATACATCTGCCTGCAGTGTTGGGACTGTGCCAGCATGCAGTCCAGTAACAAATGTAGTTCAGTCTAAGATCTACACATGCAGGAAAAAAAATATTCACGCAGACCTACTCATACACTCACACCACCATTTAAAGAGATTTCTCCTCCATCTTTCAAAGGACTGGGAATTTGAGTGTGCACATATACAGTCTGTTCCTTGTCTCTGAATTCATACATCAAAGAAGATGCCACAACCACAAAGCAACAAGGAAACAAAGCACAGATTCTTCATTAACTCTTTCTTTTAAAAAAAGAACTTCAAGAGATATGCAGGCTGTGCAGTGGTTTCTGCTGTATCTTGACATTTTCATCAGCCAAAGGTAAGGAATTTGGATTAACTGCTACAGGCCAGATTCTGACCCATCAGAGTAGCACATAAACAGAACCTTGAGCCAGCTGTCTGCACTCACATTCTCTCAGAAACAGGACAGGGAAATCAGCAGTTACTGCACATTTCTCTCCTTTCGACAACTTAATTCAGACCTTAAAAAGTCACCTAAATTCTATTAGATAGGGAAAAAACAATTCCAGATTTTTAGCTACTAAGCTACTTCAGTCTACCAGGGAGATCACATGCCCTTTAAACAGTTGCCCAATTATGTGCTGACCTTACATGGGCTTTGATGGTTTCTTTAAGTGACTCATTAAATAATCCAAGATAGTGAAAACTTTATATTGCAAGACAGGTTAATGCAGTTACAGTATTTTTCCATAAAAATCTTCTTGATCACTAGATAATTAGGACTAGGAGTCAAGATACAGCAGCATTAACACCTCCCTTTTATCACTTCTCCCCAGCAAGAAATACAAGGTCCCAGGAAAAACAGCCATGGAAAGCAACCCCAAATCCCTCCTTAGGAGGGTTTGAGAAGGCATATAACCGTAATCAACACCAGCACTGGTTTTATTGTTCCTTTCACCTGTATAAAGCAGCATGCACACAAACAGCACCCTTCCAGCCTATACTGTCTCTGCAAGAACTTGAAGGAATTCTCTGACTTTACAGAAAGGAACTGGTGAAGCTCCCACTTGACTCTGAGCACCACAAAACAGAGTTGTTGTAGCAGAGGTAGGATTGGTCTCCCAAGTCTGCCCTCCAAAGCCTTTGGTCAGGGCCTCTTCCCCCACACAGGAGATGTGGGTCTGGCCACAGCTGCCTCACAGCCACACTAAGCAAAGAGCAAGCCCAACACCAGCCACGCTCAGCAGGGAGCTGACAGACACAGCTCTCCCTCCTCACCAAGTCAGAGAAGAGCAGCACAAGTCAAACCAGTTTTCTGCTCACCACCTCAAGAACTTTTTCTGAAGCAAGCCTAATAGCCGTTGCTTGCTTCTTGCAAGCCCTCACTACAGCAGTACACTGCAGTGCAGCCACAGTGCACGTGAAAAGGCACACTTTGCCTCAGGCTGCAAAGCTGACCAGGAATACCAAAAAACGGAGCTCCACCAAGGAAGGGACAGGAAAGACCACGAGCATTAAATAGACACAGTCACAAACCAAAGCACCATTAACACCACCCATCACTTCTGCCATGTACATCAGATGACTGTAAGACACTCTGTAAGCACAGTGACCACCAAGAGAAACTACAGGCCAGCTGACTTGTACAGGACATTTCTGTTGCAGCCTCCAAGACTGTTTCTCTTCTCCACTGTTGCTTTTCAGGCTGTACATAAAAATTCATCCAGAGGAGACTGGCTTGAACCCTCTGTCTCCAAGGGCAAAATTCTCCATGCACACAGATCAATACTACCTCTTCTACAGGTCCCCTTCCCAGAAATGCCCTTAGTTCATATAGTCACATTCTTGGTCACAGCAGAAGTTCCCAGTCAGAGTGACATATCATCATTATGACCCACTTGTCTGCCACAGCATGAAAGCCTCACAACAGTGTCTCCCTGGTATGACTGTAGCTGTACTCACCCCATCTGCCAGCATGTTTTTTTCTCTGCCACATGCTGTGCCTTTCTAGAGATTACAAAAACTATCTCTGCCCACGACAATGCCTTTAAAGCTTCATCCCACATCTCCCCCCAGCTTTTTGTTAATGACACTGCTACAGAACTGGAGCTGGAAACCAGAGCAGCTACCATAAAATGGCTAAAGATTCCTTTAGACCGTCATTAAATAATGAAGATGTTACACTTCCAAGGGCACATGACCCCTCAGTGAAAAGGAAGCACAAGCAAGGCCTCTGCCTTTGAGCACACCTACCTACAGGCAGAGAAGTTTTGTTCTTCTCTACCCTTCAATTACTTAGCACCTTTCTGGGATGAAAAGAGTGGTGTGCCCTCCTCCCAGAATCCCACCAGATCCAGCAGCACAAAGCTCTGCCAACACATTGCAGAACAAGGCACAAACTACCAGCCTCATTTGGCACATGTTCACAATTGTAGTGAAAACCATATTGAAGAGATTTTGCTAGCATGGACTTGAACAAAGGTGATGACCATCTTTTCCCATATCCTCCAGCAGAAGGATAAAGAGAAATCCTCTTAGATTAGCTAGAAAGAAAATTAAACATGCAGAGCAGAGGGGCACTGGAGCAGACTAATTTGGGAGACTGTGAAATCTTCAAAGGATGTATTTTAAGCATAGGTTGGATAAATATCTGACAGAAGACATCCGGGTACATTCATTTGTCTTCTGTGAACAATAAACTGGATTTGACTATTTCCTGAAGTCCCTTATATTACAATGCCTACAAAGCATCCAAATTTCCTCCTTGCCATTAGAAACACATTATCAGCAATTTAAGTTATTAGTTAGTATGCATCCTTTATGAACAATAAAAGGCAGAGTGATAGACTCTTGTTAGCAATCCTCTGTAGAAATACACAACACTGGCTAATAAAAGGTACTCCCCAGGGTAAGGTTGACACCCTGGTTAATAAAACTCTCCAGTACTGGCTTAAATCAAGATTAATGTACAACCGTGAAGTATATAAAGGCTACGGTGAACCTTAGACTCCCTCTCCTATGTCTGAAACTCAAACCATATCCATCCTTTCTTTCCCTGCAGGATACTTAGCAAATTCTATACCAATGACCCCAACTTAAACACACACACAGAAACACAATTTTCTTCTTGACAAAACTTACTTTGAGCCAAGCTTTGAGAAATATGGAACATGTACATCACGAGATTTCTTGGAATAACATATTAGAGAAGTGCTCACTCAGGGAACATGAAAGAGCTTTCTCCTCACTGCAGTAAGATGCAAGGAGACGTTTGGATGCTATCATGCTGAGCTGCTCCAAGACCCAGTAAAACTCCTCATATTTGTGACATTCATTATTCAACAGCAATCAAGTCTTAACAAACTTTTGGCTCTTCAGAACAACTTTCTAACCACCCATACACCTAACTTCACAAAACACACATGCTGCACTCTGCATGAACAGGAAACAACCTTAGCATAGTCAGCATGCTCTGTCTTCGGTTCCATATCAGTATGACTCAGTTGTGCTGCTTTGCCAGACCTGTTTCCAAAGCCAGAATAACACACAGACCAGCCCTTTCCCAATTATATCAAACCCATTTATGCCACACTAAGTGAGCTAAACCTTGTAAAAAAAGTCTCCAGGCCACTCAAAGCAAGAGAAAATTTACTTTAGGCTTACAGTGTTTTACTCATTAGGGAGAAGTTTAAACTAAATTGCATAAAACTGTGTCAAAAAAGAAATTTGCACCATTTCCCAGACCATATGGAAAGTGTCTTACCACCATGTAGTTAAAAACCACCACATCTTCCTTAGCCATTGGCTCTGGAAGGGGCAAGAAACAAGTTGATCTTAAGTTAGACATCCTCCTCCAACTTCAGAGGTCTTGACACCCCCCCCCCCCCCATTTTCAAATCACTACAATGGGCCAGTATCCTCAATTTAATAAGCACAAACATTTTCCCAAAATAACAGATAAGAGACTCAGGAAGAAGGGAAGACTTTATAAACTTGGACACTGAATAGTGAATCCAAGTCCATAACAGCCCAGTTCCTGTATGAAGCACAAGCCCTGCCCCTCCACTGACTCCAGATGTGAGGTTCACAACTTGTGCTCCCAGGCCTTGCAAACAGACTCACTGCTCTTCATTCAAGAGAAGATATTAAACAGCCCAGATTACCCAGAAATAAAAACTTTATTTTAAAACCTTATCTCAGGAGATTTTTTTTGTCTGTGGGTAGCATGAATATCATAAAGGCAGACACCACCAAAACACATTAGCTACTACAGGCTAGTCTTACACAGTGAAGCGTAGAACTCATATTGCATTATCACAATGCTTATTGATCTTAAAAACACAGGGAAAAATACGACCTAGCTTGTGGTTAGGGTTTCCTAAAAATTCATATGTAACTTCTGAAACTCTTCAACAGATTTTCTCCAGAGCTTTCCCCTGAACACAGTTGAACAAAATGGGCAACCAACTTCCAAGCGGGGCACTCTGCACTGCCTCTGCAACTATGTCCTCTCTTGCAGCCTTTAAGCAGAGCACAACCTCCTACAGGCAGGGGCTACATCTCCTTGCTGACTGCAAACACCACAAGCAGGACAGAAACAAGCCCAAAAACTCTGCTGCTGTCTGCAAGGTATCTAAAGCATCATCTCATGAGCCACCTGCACATACACCAGACCGCTATTCTGACTCCCTACACAGAAGAGCTTGGTTGTAGTACAGACCTGTGGTTTGCAAACCTGGATTTTATCACTACCTCTCTTTTACAGCCTCAGCATCCAGTGGAGAGAGAAAGGATTGCTGCAACTGAGTCAATAGCAGCCTCTTCACTATTAACCACTCTCCACTATCACTCTCCTCTTACTGAGGCCAAACAAAATCCACACAGCTCCTTCACTGGTCAGATTGGGAGCAGTACTGGTTGGTTGACAAGGATCTGCAAGAGAAGTTTTCTTCTTTCAAACCTGGACTATACAATATGCTTGGGAAGGGGAGAATGGCAAGGCTGTGCCCTCCAGTCACTTCCCAAGAGCCCAAAATTACTGGAGGCACAATTGTAATTACCTGCTGCTAGGGCTGCCAGCTCAGCAGCAACTAAGCCCTTCCCACAGCTCCCAAGTGAATTCACTGTGGTGGTTTAAGGAACTGGGCAAACAGACCAGACCCAACAACTGAATCCTGTCAATACACTTCTCCTGCCTTTAAACAACCTCCTTGAGACCTGGGGGAGCAAGGCATCATTAATCTGGAACGAGAAGCATCTGCATGTGGCATTACCTAGAACACCTGCGTATGGCAGCTAGAGAGAAAACACCTTTTCCCCTGGAGCTAATCCCTGCAAAGGCACCTGCTTTCCCAGCAAACCTTTACACCAGCAGAAACCCAGTTCCCACTCAGTTGCTCACAATTCAGCAACACAGACAGATTAACTTGTAATTGTGATCTTCTGACACACACACAAAACCCACCTGCAGTAGTTTAATTGTGTTTTTACATGGAAGGGGCCAAGGCTGGCAAGCAACTCACCCAGCCTCTCTTCCACACAGTGAGGAATCCTCCTCACCAGGAATTTGTGGAGCAGCCTTCATACTTTGGGGAGTGACTTACAGCTCCATAGAAACATAAGGCAGAAAATGAAGAGTGTGAAAAATATCCAAGGATTTCCTCTTCCCTATGGAGTCACCTTGCCTGCCAGCCTATTTCAGTCCTGTAGACAGAGGAGGTTTCCCTCCCACCATGCCTGGTACAAGCATATTCCTAACACTGGTTGTGTACCTCTCCCTGTGGCAGTACTGCACACCAGGCTCTGTGCTCAGTCACACCAGCTCATGGAAGCTCCAGAACAGGCTGGTAGGCAAAGGCCTTTAGACGGCCAGAGCTGTGGTGGGCAGAGCACCACTGTGCCCCCAGAGACAAGCTACCTAATGCACCTCCTGGTGCAGCAATCAGGGGAGGGGGAACAGCTCCACATGAACCCGATGTTGCACTAAATACACTTAAATCTTCAGAGCAGATTCCTTCCCATTCAGAGGGCAGAAGGGAGGCAGAGTATACTGCAAGACCATTGCCAAATTTTCCCTGTAATAGTGCCTTGCTACTTTATCTGTGAACTAGGAACTAAATACAATCTCTGCCTTAATGCCTGGTGACTAAAGAACATAGCATCAATATTTAAACCAGTCAAATTCTCTTGACAGAAAGCAACACATTTATGCCATGTCTATTGTTCAGGCAGGTAGGAGCAGCAGGCTTCAATGATGGATTTAGCCATTTTGTTGGTCTGAAAAGTAATTCCAGATACTTTCAGATGAAATGCACTATAGAATTAAAAAACTTGTATTAATCTCATTCTTCCAAAATTTTTTTATTTTCTTTTGATCCTGCATCAAAGACTTTCAGGATATGTATATCATTAACTCTGCCAATCGGAAGAACAGTGAACCTCCAAACCAACTATTTACAGTATATGTAGCAAAAACATGCACTAAGTATTTCTAAATCGGATCTTGCAAGATCAGGGGAGGTTCAAGCAAGCAGGGAGGTTCCTCCTAACAAGCAGGACTTTCAGGAAGTTTTATACAGATTAGTTCTAGTGAAAGCTTTAGGTATCAGGCACCAAATAGCATTATCTCTGTTGAAGGAGTCCATGCTCCAACCCAAACACTCCGGACAAACACAGCCCCTGCTGAAAGATGGCACTACACACGGCATGGGCCACCACCACAGCCTGAGACCCACCAAGCCTAGAAAATGACAGAGACTGACATGAGGCTCAACTGTCCACAGTGCAGACAGATGACCCACTGCTCATCACTAACAAAAGAGCGTAAGGAAACAGGGGATCTACAGCTCCCCAGGAACTGAACATTTCTCTCCCTGTGAGTCTCCCCTTGCAGACTCCTGGTGCATGTGCACAAACTTGCTTTCAGCAGCAAGTTGAAGCTCACTGCATTAAGGAGAAAATTAGCTGTGCAAGTCAAATAAAAGCACGTATGCTTCTTTTTAAGTTTCCTTTTAATCTTTTGATGCTAGATAAAAGGAAAAAACAAGATTCATCTCACAGGTATGTAACTGTTCCAAAAATGAGCACTGAACAGCAGAGATTCCGAACAGGCACAAAGATGAAAACAATATCCATATGCAGGTTAAGCATGTCATCCACAAACACTGAACCTGTCAGTGAGAAAGAGAATGCTTGTGGCAACCTCCTTCAGCCCTATGTGGGTTCAATCCTTGTCTCCCTCCCTGCCAAGCCTCAGAGGAGCAGGATGCACCCTCAAGTTCTTGCAAGAATGTGGATACTACCACAGGTCCTGGGACAACCAAGTACTTGCTGATCAGCTTTTCCAAATACCTCACTCTCAGCTCTTGTATTAGCTACAGAACAGTAACCCTTTCAGTGCAATGACACAACCCCCAACTGATTACACAGCATGAACCCAAGCAACCAATGTTCCGGACAAGGACAGCTCTCGTGACCGAAACCTTAATTCCAAATCACAATCCAGCTTGTAATGTTGGTTAATCAGCTGCTCTCCTCAGACGCTTATATCTAGAATGATTCTATTCAAGCCAGAGGAGATTGCAGATTTCCCCCAAAATAACCAAGAGCAGATTTCAGGATGTCAAAACAAGCATTGTCTGGAAGCAGAGGGAACCATCCTCCTCACACCACTAATCTAGGAACTGCAAAGGAAACAGCAAGGACAAAAGAAAAAAAAAGATTGAAAACAGCAATATCTGTCTAGCATCAAGCTATACAATTTTAAAGAATACGGGCAGCAGAAACTATGATCTCTTTATGCTACATCATTTGCACCAGTAACAGATTTTCAGAGGCAGAAGGGCCTCATTAGATCAGTTAATCTGATATCCCATGTAATACAGTTCGTGAAATCCCAAGCAGTTCCTTCTGCACTGAAACCAATTATTTTCTATGAATAAAGTATTTCTTCTGGAACAGCATTAGGGTTTAACCTGATTTAAGATCTTTAAATCAAATAAAGGAAGAAAATTAGAACTAAGAATTCTGACCAACAATTTATTTTTTGTTATAGATACAGACATTGCATACACCACTGTAAAATGCAGAAAAACATAAGCATTTTTGTCATCTGCCAAAAAAGGATTCCCCACCCCCAATTCACAAGCAATAGTTTTCAGCCTTCTGAAACATACAGTGATCTACATACTTTCTAATAAGGATGTGGATCTCTACAGACCAAATGGAAGCCCACAGAAAACAGCCTCACATCCTTCGAGTTCTCTTTTATAGCTCCCTAAACAATAAACCAAGTTCCAAGTGGCTGAGAGCTCACAGGTTCGAAAATGGTGTGCTCCAGCCAGAGTGCAAAGAAGCAGAGAGGGCTGGGGTTGTTCCCATACCTATTCCTAGGGCAGTAGAAAAAAACAGTACTAGCCCAAGATTTTTTCCTCCATCTTCTATTGTGTAAAAGCTTTATACAAAACAGCAGGTTTAGAAGATGCCACATCCACACAATACCAAAGTAACTAGCACAGAAGCCAAAATTTCTGATATAAATTCATGTATAATTGACTATAAAAAGAATTATCATGTTTTTACTTAGAAATCACTGAAACTATCACATGGAAATACAGATTCAAAAGCTTCAAATAGCAGGAGTGGAAAATCATAAATTTCAATCACAAACTCTGACTTCCGTAACAAAAGACTAAACAAGATTACTTATCCCCCGATTACCCATTATTGAAGGTAAGCCTCAAAGGAATGTCTCCCAGAAAAAATCTCCATAAGAAACAAAATCCAAATGTAAATTAATCCTTATTAACATGCACACAAGTAACACAGGCATGTTATTAACAGCATTTGAAGAGCTAAAACTAAAAATAAACAGACATATCTTCCCCACGTTAGCTGTGGTGTTCATCCAAAATTATGTCCCATCTCCAGAGAGTCTGCACATAGCACATTGCAGCAGTTGGGGTCAATGTGAGTTTCTCCAGCTTTAGTGGCAGCAGGATCTGGCTCTTAATTAAGTTCCAGACTTCCCATTGTCCCAACCCTACCACACCTTTCCTGACTAAAAAATGCACTTTTTAGAGCATTTTTCTTCTAGTTGCTCCTCAGCCAAGTTTGGCTGTAGAGCCATTTCCTAGCACACGTTCACTTACCAGAACTGCTGCTCTCATTTATCACAAGTGCCCCTCTGATCCCTGGAAAACAACTCCCCAGTAACACATTTCATTTCCATCCTCCGAGTCTGAAGATGGCAGACTTCAATGGTAATAGCCATGAAGTAAACAGGAGGGAAATAAACAGGCTCAGGGCAACTCCTTGACGTCCCAGAAGTTTCTCCTGGCTCAACTCCCGCCCTGGTGAACACCATCTGAAAGTCCTGCCCTTGGCCTCTTCTCTTTGCCTGTGCTTCCCTTACCCCAATGTAAAAAGATACATCAGAATGTCTCCTTCTGCTCTCTTCCTCTCAGACTACCACATGAGAGTCACCGTTGGATATCTTCCCACAGGGAAAGCAGAGTCTATCCCAACCTCATCCTTCCCCACAGCTCCATCTTTTCCCCAATCAGCAGCTCCTTTCTTCTCCAAGCTCCTGGCTCATGCAGGAGCCCTCTGCTCAGATTTCCCAGAGGGCTTTATCCAGGCCTTCTGAACTGCCAGTATTAACCTGTTAGCACAATTGGTTCTTTGAGACACAGACACTTGCACAGCTCCCCACGCTTTCTCACTCCATGTCTCACCCATCCAAAGCACAGCCTTTGCCCAGCAGTGTTCGAGGGCTGTAGCTACACCAAATGAGCCCCTTTGACTGGGAAGATGAAAACAGCAGGACCACCCGAGCCACACTTTGTGCCTAGTCCAATGGGCTTATATTGATGTTTGACCTATGATCTTGGAATCATCATAAAACACACTCCTGCAAAACAATTGTGATAAATTTGGATTCTAGTTAAAACACAGAAAACACCACATGAAAGTCTGGAGTACCCACAGAGTATAAAGTACATATCCCAGCAATTTATCCTGGCTCTCCTGTCTAAATCAACTTTCCCTTCACCTTATTTCCCTCCTTTACACTAGCTGAAAGAACTGGGGAGCCCATGGGACCCATGGGACCTAGACAGGTTCACTACTACGTCACAAGAAACCTGATTTCCACAGACCAAAGAGCCAGCAAGCCACCCTCACACCAGCTTTCACATGACTTAGTTTTCTAACAGAGTTACCACCTCATTCTTAAGTGTTTGTCCAGCTTCAGCACACTCTGCTACAATTCTCATGCACTACTGCCTCCTGAAAATGGCCACCAGAAAACTCAGAAATGCTGATCAGAGAGCCATCAATTAGCATCAGTCCCAGATACCTCAGTGATAGCACAATGAAGGATCAACAGCTGAGAAAAAAACATGTTAGTACCTAGTACTCAATTAAGATCTCTCCCTGATAGAAACCTGAAAGATACTTCCTAAATTTATTAGGTCTCTAAACTTGCAGTATTTCATGCAGACCTAAAATCCAGCCTATCCCATCTGTATTAAATAGCTTGAAGTTCTCACATGGTTCTCAGCAGTTCACCTTTCTGCTATTACATATCCTTTCCCTTCCACCTTTCCCAAATACATGCCCCATTTGTATCACTATTGCTGTAAGGGAATTATCTTACACTGATACCTTTTTTCATGGATGATCCTTCTTTTCACACCACCATCCCTCTAGCTGTTGTACAAATTGAAGTTTCATATCTCCACCTTCAAAACACTGTCATTTGGTCCAAGATCCTGCCTTCCCATCCATCTGTAGTACCAATTCCCATCACATTACCTCTAGGTGCAACTTTTTAAACAAGAACCACAGCACTTTTCTCCACACATGCCCTCCTGCTCTTAGGAAACCTTCTCATTAACTTTTAGCGGGCTTATAGAACAGGAAATTCCAGAAGGAAACAGATGAAACTGCAAGGAGAGAATGAGACCTGACCAACATGAAGAAAGAAGCAGAGCTCTTTGAAGGCAACAAGAAAGTTCAGGTCTTGATGGGGATTGAAGCTAGTAGTCTTTCACAGGCAGACGTACTCACATAACTTATTCACATTCCAGCAACATTATGCAGGTAACAACTTTCCAAAGACCTAAGGGAAAGAAGGTAGAAGAGGCGGACAGGAAAACCAGGAAAGCCACCCATACAGGCCTGGAAGAAAAGCTCTAGCCAGACAGACAAAATATTCCAATCTGCAAGAGCATGTACCTCCTAAAATTGGTGTGCAGTTTCAGCTTTCCATACCACATCCAATCATTGCGTGAGAAATTCCTTTTGGAGGTCAAGCAGTTCAGCCACGCACACAACAGCAGCACAGCGATGGCACCCTTCGTGCCTCAGGATACAACACTGCAGTGCCCCTCTGAGCACCTCAGAGTTAATCAAAGTACACTACTGCCTTCTCCAAGGGGTTAATTTACAAAAGTAGGAGTGTACTGCAGTATCTGCACAAGGATCATTCTGTCCTCAGCACTCCGAAGAGATGAGAGCACACACAAATATATAGTTTATTAGGGAATACTGGGTTAAAGAATGTGGTGTATCAGAATGGACTCCATCAGCTATGAACAAACAGAATTCCCTCCAAAACTCAGGTACAGCTTTTATTCCAATGTGAAAGCTAGAGCTGTCTATCTTTACAGAGCTATTACAGAAATTAGAGTATTAACAGGTCTGGCTCCACCAGACAACTTTGGTGATGGGCATACGTCAGTGAAAGCCTCTAATGTCCAGCTCTGTACCGCGCTGAACGAGCGGCGACCCTTTATCTAAGCTCCCAACAGAGAGACACGAAGTCCTCCCAAACTGTTAAAAGCAGACATTTGTTCCATGTCACTGCACAAGCGCTGATGCCTCCATTTGCAGCAGGATTTCCAATTAGACCCAACACAACTATGTCACTTGATATTAGTCAAATGGAGAATCATGACAATACAAGGCAAACTCGCTGTCTTTTAATGGAGTATAGTTCTAACAGACACAAAGAAAATTAGCACAAAGAGCTGATTCCTAATATACATTTCACAGTAAATGCAGATATTACTCAGACAATATAATTTCCTATCACGCTGAATCGAAGCAGCTTTAGGTTTCCCATTTGCTACTACCAGGTTCTCAACTACCAGCTGACTGGCACAAACACTCTTAACACTGGCAAAGTGGTACCACCACAGTTCACCTCACAATGCTTCCACACCCCAAAGAAATCTCGCCAGCCTTTGTGCTTGTGTGCACATCCTGCCTGTAGGAGCAAAGCTGCCACACGAAGGGCACGGCCAGGCTGGATGAGGCTTTGAGCACCCTGGTCTAGTGCAAGGTGTCCCATCCAGTGGCAGCGGGGCTGGAACCAGATGATGTTTAAGGTCCCTTTCAACCTGAGCCATTCTATGGTTCTATGTCAGAATGGGGCTCTACTGTGCAATTTTTCATCATTTCCACAAACTTCTCTCCAGGAGGTTACTTTTGGACATGAAAAAGCATTAGTAGCCACAAAAATTTTCTTTCTCACACTTAATGCAGATTCAGCCCTACACATTTTCTCCTCTGGCTAAAATCCCAGCCACACTATAAAAAAATATCAGGCTCTCCTTGGTGTGACAACTGGGAGTCTTTGCTCCAATTCTTGAATATTCAAATGTTGCTTTGTTTTAAAGTTCCATGTTTAGCACAAACAAGGAACTCAGGTTTTGCCTAGTTAAAAAAAAAAGAGATCTCATCTAGAAAGAAAGTAATGAATTATTTGTGGGAGGCAACATTCATTTGGAGAAATTCAGAGACTACATGTCTCCACTGTGTTCCCTCCTGCATTTAATGATATGGCCACACACCAGACGACACACGGGATACAATTACACAAGACAGCTTCATACAGGCTCACACAAAGCACAATTCCAGCCATCAGCTCTGAGCAAGGCAAGCAGGAGGGCAAATCTGACTGTGCTGAGCCTCAGTTAAACTGTTACTGGTACTGTGGGTAACTCAGTCAGCACACAAAACTGCTGGCATCACTGGCATCCCAAAAACATTTACACAGAAGTCAATTCATGTAAGCACTTCTGACACTGGGACACTCAGCACTTACCTGCTGATAAATTCTTCTAAAAAACAAGTAAGAAAGAAGTTTTAGGGCCTTGACAGTATAAAGTGATATGGTGGATGGAACTAGATGGTGAGTCCAAAGGCCCTTGCAACCTGAATGACCCTGTGAACCTATGAGCTGATCTAAGTGCCATACAGGTAACATTACCTTTCAGTTCCAAAATGCACCTGCTGAAAAAGGAGGGCTGCCAGAGCCAGAAATGCTTATCTGAAACACAAAGGTAACCCTGCAGCAGACTACCTGGTCCCATGAGCTGGTCCTCCAAAAAAACCCACACTTGCACTTAATGCTAAGAACACAATGGAATGTTAAAAAAAGAGTATTACCGGGTATTTTTCAGTCCTATTTTTAAGGAAGAGATCATTAAATTGTTGATCTAACATTCGTATATTCTTTTTCCTCCCCAACTTCTGAAATTTTTAGCCAATTTTACCAAACTTCAACCTAACATGGTAGGGAAAACAGAGATACCAAAGATCATAAGCTCTGACAAATACAGTAACCAAAAGAGATTCCACTGAAACACAGACCTCAGCATGAGGAAAACCAAAGCAAGAGGTACCAGTAAATCTACATAGAAAAAGTCAAAGGAAATGAAGCTTCATACAACTTCCCTGCTTACAAAATGACTTAATTAAAACTAGACCAAGTCAGAGGCAACTAGAGCCTACCGACAGTGGGACTTTCAGTAGACAATTTTTTCATGTGGAAGTTCAAAGGGTGAAACAAGAACAGCTTTTAAGACAACTTCAAGGAATATCCCACAAAGAAGACATGGAAGAATGTGCATACTTTTTAATGAAGAAGCTAACAGGTGCTGGTGGGAGGACCCTGGGGGCTGATGAATATTTCTTTCAGCATCAAGAGAACAACAAAACTCCACTGAACAAGTTAGAGACTAGCAAAGAAATCAACGTGCCAGTAAATCCAGCACTGACACTAACCTTCCATTCAGGTCATGTCAGGGAAAGTGAGGATTCACTCCTACTCACCCTGCTACCTACTAAACAAGAAGGGAGATGGGTCACACATGCATATATAAATGACTGCTAATTTTACTCCACAGTTTCTGTAAGTCACTCTGGTATTTCTGAGGACCAAAAGCAGTACACGGTTTAAAATATTTTATTTGAAGTGTTCAAGCAGTTTCAGGCACAGTATCATACCTGTTCTACCACACAAAGGACTGAAATGAAACCTCCCTATCACTGTGCATAATCCTGCTACTCTACACTGTACATAAACTATTCAAAATCATCCCAAGATCTAGCCTAAAACCAAATGTCTTGTCCTTATCTATTTATCTCCACGAGTTTTACAATGTTCTTTCTGCAGCCAACTTTCATCTGACATGCAGCCTAATTTTACTCACAGCCAGTTTATACCCATTCGTTCTTGTGCTAACCTTGCCCTTTAAATCTAAGAGTTCTTTCCCCTCCCTGACAGTCACCCCTCTGATGTATTTATAGACAGCAGTCATGTTCCCTGTCAGCCTTCATACTGTAAACTAAACAAGCCAAACCTCTAGTCTCCTCTGGTTAGGCAGGCTCTCCAATACCCTGAACACCCCACTAGCCCTTCCCTGCACCTGTTCCCAGTTTGAATTCCTTCCTTGCAGACAGGCAACTAGAACTGTACAACACATGCCACAGAAGGGCCCAACAAGGCACTCTACAATAGCATTAGTACACCTTTATCCCATGAAAATAAATCCCCAATAATCTGCCTTTTCCACCAATGCATCAGCTGTGACCCTCAGCCTGCAGTGAAGCAATACACACCAAGGTTTTCTGAGCACTGGCTAACTCTGTTAGACCTCTAATAAACTCTGGTGACAAGCACTGAAGTGCTGCAAATGAAACACTACACCAGCATTAAAGGAATAGCTTTATCCTCTCAATTTAGTAACCACAATGCTCCAGTCTGTTGTGTGTTGACCCAGACTCCCAGTCCCAAACTAGAGACTGTTGGCCTTGCCAATGCTGAGGCCAACACCCAAGAGAAAATATATCTAACAACACAAAAACAAAACAAAAACACCCAAACAAACAAACTCAACAGAAAATCACCCCCTAAAAGGACACATACCAAAAAAACTGAACAAAACCAAAACCACACACACCAAAAATGCAAAAAACCAAACGAAACCACAGTGACACACCAAACAAACAAACAAGAAAAAAAGCAGCCACAGACAACATTTGTTAGTCCCATCCTATGGGAACTTAATTTGGTCAGCAAACAAAATCAGGGGCTCAAATATCTACAAGCCCACAGAGATATGCATGGGAGACTTCTACTTTGTATCCCATATTTCCATTTGTTTCTCACCATCCACTATGAGCCACTAAGAGACAGGATATCAAGCTGTCTTTTAATTAAGCACCATGTAAGTGTTGCAATTAGACTCAGGCTGCTTTGGTGGAAACAAGAGAGGTGAAAACAGTTGGAGAGATTTTACTGTATGTGAAACTCTTGGTTGGTTTAAAGCATCTCATTAGGGTTTGTAAGGTTGCTGTGTTGCAGACACTTCTGGGATGCCTCAGGACTCTGTTCCAGGCTTCAACTACTTCTGAAACAGGTGACACAAAGGAAATGCACTTTGGTTTGCAACAGCTACATTTCTTCTGAGGGATGGGGTTATTTTCCCCTCCATTTCATGAACAAGTTCTGGATATTGAGCTCTAAAGCCAGTGCAAAAGAGGTTAGGTATGAATGTGCCACTATGGAAACAAACTTCTGTCCTCATTATTTCAACACTGTGTTTCCACTCTTCACACTCCCTTGAGATCCTGTAGGTTCTCATTATTTATATTTGATTTGGTAATACCTTGGTAAACAACTGAAAGATGCAGTGGCACACTCAGGCTCACAAACCTTTTGTTTTATGTCACCAGTAGCACATCCGCATTGTGCACAAAACAAGAACTGCTCCACTCGAGTTCTTCCCACTGCAGTCAGAAAAGGACAATTCTTCCTGCTACACCAGTCATTATTACATTTTAAGTATGAAGAAAAGTCCACAGGGAAATTCTAAATGCTGACTTGCTCGAGCAGATAGTTCTTTCCCTGCCCTGAATATAAAGGTCTGAAGCTAGTACTGAATTTGATCTATTCCAGCTGCTACAATTTTCTATTCTCCACTGCACTCTCTGTGGCACTCCCTACACTGTTGATACCACAGAGGTAAGAGCTGCACCATAATCCAATCAAATTACCACACACAGCAGTTAAAGTGTTGGGAAGGCAGGTCCAGCTATTTGAGCCAGAGAAAAAATAACTGATCAGCTGGACTGGGAATTAACATCAATGCCTACAGGAAACTGGATATCCTGGAGCCAAAACTCTGCTCTTCCATAAGTTTAAGGCAGGAAAACCCACCTATTAGGAGCATGCCAGCAAGAAGCCTAAAAATAAGGACTGGGCACACTCCACAAATGCAGTTCAAACCAAATGAGCCCTTAGCCCTTCCTAAGGTAACTCTTCTCCCCACAAGGAAAGTCATTGAAAGCAGTTTCTGCCAAGATACCTTTTGCATTATGGGCATATGCAAGGAATAGGCTCTACTCTCAAGTCCAGATCTCAAGATCACTTTTCCTCCATAGTCCCTTTCTCATATCTTTTGTGCCTCAAAAGTAATTTAATTCACTTTTATTAGCCATTTCAGCTTCATGGTAAAGAGGTTTTAAGGGATGAAAGTGCTAGATTAATGTATACATTACTGATCTCCAAGCACCCCCAGCAGCTCAAAACTCAGCAGCTAACAGCAGCTGCTTGGAAACCCTTTACAAGTCTCTTTTTCTTCCCCAGATGGTGAAGCCCTTTTCCTCCGCATATTAAATACTCAACAAAACACACTCACCAAATTATCATATCAGCCCATAACCATGCATGATAATTATTTCTTAAATCAGGATTTCTTCTACCGAATTTCAACCAAAATAAACATGGTATAGAGAACAAATGTATGCTTATAGTGAACAACCATTCATCAGCTTAAGTAACTCTAATGGATGTCACTTTAAACTATGCCTGCACCATCTGTTCTACCCCTCAATTAGCAAGCAAAAAAAAAGTATTCAATACGCAGTTTAAGAAAGCCAGCTAATTTATGTATGTAAGTTTTATTTCTCTTTAGCTCAGTGAAACGTGCTCTTGTAATGCTTAATATTCAGAAACAGATCAGAATGGAAGGTTGCTTTCTCTAATGCTATTAGGAATTTTGTCAGGGGAAATAAAGTATCCATGTAATATTTCCCCATATCAAAAAAAAATCTCGTTAACATCTCACCATTTTACTTTAGAGAGCATGATGTCTCTCTCAGTAACAAAATGAGCTGGGAGCTAAACAAATCAAATCTGAAGTGCTGCATACATGAACACAAAGCTCAGGACACAGCCCTGCCCTGACAGACTGAGTCTACCAGCACAGCAGGAGGCTGTGGATGTGTCCTCAGACCTGAGGACCTGTTAACCATGTCAGTTCCTAACTTGCCTCTCGGAGGCAAAACCCAGTCCTGCAGGCTGCTGGGCACAGAGCCTTGCACAGACCCAGCTGCACTGAGACAAAGGGAGCATCCCATGCAAGGTGAGATACTCTCCTTGGAAAGCAAACACTGTCCAGTGAGAGCAGTGCAGCACCAAAATTCACTACTTGTCAAAGTGCATGAAAAAAATACAAAGCTTCATCCAATTCCTTACCGCAAACCTCCATCCAGTTTCACTTCAAACTGGCCTGTCCCTACCACTCTCCAACATGTGAGAACACCAAATAGAATCTCTCTTCAGTATGTGGGACCCTGACCTGCTTGAAGGCTCTGTCACCATCAATCTCCAAGTTCACTCTTGGATGTTTGTCTAAAAAAAACCCAGCAATAACAAGGGCTGTTTCCACGGGAAACCTCAACCCAAACGCACAGGCAACACATCCCAGGGAAAAGAAAGGTGCAAGAAACCTCATCTTCCAATACTGTTGAGGAGAAGCAGGCAAGAGAAGGTCACTGCTGAACACTCTCGGTTCACCTCTCCGAGTATCAGGCTGGTTGAAAACTACTTTAAGATCCTGGACGTATTACTTTACATTACACCTTAATATGAAACATCATGGTTTGGGTACTGAGTAAGGCTCATCAGCCACAGATGAGCCAGGAGATCCTGCACACTTAACATCAGCATCAGTAAATACTGCAGAAGCAGCTCAAAGCGAGATGGCTCGCCAAGGGATTACTGACGATTTCAGCTCTCTCCCCTTGCCATAGGATTGTGAACCTGAGAGGGCATGCTGAAGCCTCTGACACTGCTGTGCTGTTTTGCCTCATGTCTCAAGACAGACAGCTCTGTGCAGGCTTTAGTTATTGTTCAGAGATTCAAAGCTCAGCAAAATAATTTTCTTGAATCCTTATCAGGGAAAGAAATGGAGTCAAGCAGAACTACCATCCTGAAATACCACAGACCAAGCAAACAAAGCACAAAATGAAGAAACAGACCAGAGGCAGAATTCCTCTTTGGTCTGCAGCATCCTGCAATATCTTCCCCAGACCAACCTCCCTGGTGTAATCCACAACTCCTAGTGCCCACACAAACACAGGCTGTCTCCTCTAAGCAACTGCACTCCAAAGAGGAGTAAGAGCTCTCAAAGAGAATTAATCTTTTCACTGGGAACCATTCTTCTGTCTTCTACCCATCTGTAAGTACTGCTGGGAAAACTTAAGCCTGCAATGGCTGTTGGGTGCAGTTCAAGCACACTACTGGCAAGCACAAACATGCAAATGGCTTTGCACTGGACCTCAGTGTCTTGTTTCATATCATCACCTTTGTGTTTCCTTGACTTGAAAAGCTGAACTATCCTGAACTATCAAAGTGCCTTCTGCAGCTGCCTGTTACAAAGCAGGAACCAGTGATCAGGTCACGAGACCATTTTTTAGAAGAGTTTCAGAGTACTGAGTGCTATCAGAAGCATGTTAGGCCTCACTATGTTTTACACATGATGTTTTTAACAGACTTGGGACAGCACCAAGCAAAGAAAAGCATCTCTGCCCTCCATCATTCTTTTTCTTCCTGAATTTCCTGAAAAAGAAGACTCCATTGTCTACAGTCATTGTGCTGAGGTCAAGGACTGCACAAAATAGTGTCATGAAAAACTAGAAACAATGTACAGAAAAACACCAAAGCCTAAAAAGGTCAATGACGGCCATGACATACACAGATCAAACTTGTATGCCAACGAAGGAGACAGCTAGAGCCCTTCCTGTAAAGGTGCAATTTCATCATCAGTTCAAGTTCCTTTTAATCCAAACTGAACTGGTTTGCCTTAGAGATGTCACTTCTCTGGTTTGCTGATGTTTCCTCGGTGATAACATATAAGCACAAGTTTACTTAGAGGAGTCCTAGACAGGCAGGAGCCATGAATCAACTGGATGCTGTCCCAAGATAATGGGTCTGTTATCCAAACTCAGTCTTATTCTGAGAACACACATTGTATCACTCACATATTAGGAAATTTCAAATCACGCAGATGATCTCAATCTTTGTTTTAACCTGATACTTTTTAAAATGAAGAGACTGAGGTGAGAAGAGAAACAGACCACAAATATTTCAGCTTCTTCCACTGTGACCAGACCATTGCAGTTTAGCTCTCCAGATGGCTGTCCGAGGGCAGTGATGCTTGGCCTTTCACTCCTAAAGTTGACACATTAATCCATGAACTGGATCAAATGACACCAGCTCCCCTGTGCTCTCTCACACCAAACAAAGCTGAGCTTCCAAACCCCCACCCCACAAGCAGTCAGGAAAAAAGGCAGCAATAATGCAGATGCAGGCATTAAAACAAAAGGAAGAGATTGGCACAAGAGGATGCACGAAGCATTGGCTGGATCCTGAAGTAGACTTCACCACATCACTGACCTCCACATAGTCAGCTTGCCCCAATCACAGGCTTCACATCTCCTACTATACTCATTCACTGAGAAAACACCCTCCAGACATCTGAGACATGTCTCTGTTAGGCTTACTAGAACTTATTAATCACAGCAAATGCTATCTATAGAACGCACACATTAATGAACAGCCAGCTCAGCAGCATGAGTTCTGGAACAGAGTCACTGCAGAACAGAAGTTTTTTACTGGAAAATGAATACCACGGAGATCATTTTAAATGTGTAGTTCAACAGACAAAAGATTGGGAAGACGAGCAAGTTATTAGAATAGAAATTCTGAAAACTAAGTGGGATACTGGGATTGCAAAGCACTGCACAGCTCTGTGATCCACATCACTTCATGAAATCCATGCAAATAGCACATTCTGTGACAATTTCAATTTTACTGCGCTTGGGTTACTCTTCCACTGAGAATCATGGAAGTTTGTAAGAGAAAACCAGTTAGCAAGAAAAGGGGCAATAAGAATATGCAATACTCTCAGAAAATTATACGTATACTGCTTGTTCACAACAGCAAACTAAAAATTTCTTCCTGTGCTCCACCAGAAAGGATCCTCTATTGAGACCATATCAGCTTTGGTGGTTTGGTGATTGTGTTTTTAGTGTTTGGGGTTTTTTTTGCCCTATTTGCCAAACAGCTTCTACAACAGCTGCTTGTTGACAAAAATGAAGAGAAAGAAATGCAGTTCTGCAGAGCACTCTGCAGTCTCACAACCACTTCCCAATCATAACTTCTGTTTAAAATAATTTTAATTAGAGTATGTTGAGCTCCAGAGCACTTACAACCTATACAACCAGTCCCTCCTTCACTTCTACAGGTGTGAACTCCAGTACAACTCTCAGTTAAATATCTTTAGGCTCAGCTCTGTAGGAACTTTCACTCTGAGATTCTCCTGGACTTATAAAAAAGGAACATTATTACATCCCATACAATAGCCTCAGTACTCTATTAAGACTTTCCAGAGAGCCTCATGAACAGACCAGGACAGTAGTTTTTCAAGTCACAGCTGAGAATCCCTCCCCACTCCCATAGTACATGGCTGTGGTAGGACTTTCTCTCTAAACCTGCTGGGAGATGAAGTAACATGACAGGGATAACAAGGCAGTGGAGTTCTGTGTCCTACCAACTCATCTCAACACTATCAAACTCAGCAGAAGACTCATACACACAACATTATCTTTCTTGAGCCAAGTACAGTTGATCTACTGTGTTGCCCACAGAAAATAGGAAAAGAAGTCTAGCAAGGTTTAGTGACAGTGAAAACAAGTGCAATTTATATATGCTTTTTTCAGTTTTATACACCTTTTAGTATGGCAGGAAATCATCAACATTGCTAACTACTGGCATGATCAGAGTGCCACCAGCTAACAAGGTACACAAAGAAACCAGGATACCACAAACTATGAACACCAAATGTAAATCCACTAGTGCTTATAACACCATTTACTGAATTCTTACTGCCTTGAGTCCTCAATATCATAGCAGCTATCAGCTGCCAAGATATGGAACAACAATCACTGATTCAGTGTAATTAGCAGCTTACAGAACAGTATAATAGCATGTCTACTATACAGTTTTCATTTAGATTGAGTAGTACTTGACATCGAAACTTCTGACAGTAATCACATTGCACATGACAAAGTCTTACCTTATAATTGCTGGAATTTACCCAAGAAGTGGCCAGTCCATCAACCATTTTATCCAGCATAGTCTGATCATGTTCAAGATCAGCTGACTTCTGTTTATCTGAGAAATAATCTATCAATTCCTGGCCAACCTGAAGTCTCTTTCCAACATCCTTCTGCAGCACCTGCGCTAAGCAGTACTCCATACTGGGCTCCATAGTGTCTCAGAAATACAGCACCAGCCAGAAAGCCAGAGGGCAGCAGGGCCAAAAACTCCCTCTACAAACGTACACAGGAGGTCGCCTCTTTCTTCGATGAAGGTTACTGAGGGCCTGGGTTTCAAAGATGCAATTCTGAGAATGGCAACAATGCACCATGTGTGTGTGCACAGCAGCTGGCAGGATATTAAAAGTCCAATTTAAATAACTAGTAATAGATGAAGCAACGAGCAGCGCTGTACAGTTGAGTCTGCAATAAATCCCAATTCAGCAGTCCATTCTGAAAGAAATGAAAAAGAACAGTATTATAGGTTAAATTAAGACTGGAGGAAAAAAAAAGACTGAAAGCATGTCACAAAATAGGTTATTCATATACAGCTGCGAAGCTCTGGTAAGTCAGATATGAGCAGCATTGGTCTATTTTAAGGAATCAAATAAGGTAGGTCAGGACAAAAACCTTCAGTTATTCTTTACAATAGCAGTTACCCATCAGTTCCCTAGAAGTTTTAGTGACAGACAGTAAATTTGTGGCTTAAAGTAACAGCTGATTAATAATCAGTATTATTGCAATTGCCACCATCCACCCAAAAAGGTGGGGACAAAATCCTCAAGCAGGTCACCAGGAAAACCTATCTACTTTAAGTGAAAGCAGGAAGAGGTCTGGATCCTGTTTTGACTGTTGGCCTTCAGCAATCAATGTCATCAGCTGGTCAGCAAGATAAAGCACTAACACAGGGCTTCAAGAATGTAAAATGATCAGTTTTCAAAAACTGGGTGCTCAAGCTGTTTCCAGGCTGAATTCTGTTACATCCCAAATACACATGTCCAGGAAACAGCATTCACTGGCACACTCTAAACACAGTTCTGACAACCAAGGCCACAACAAGGAAGGTCAGGCCAGACTTTGCTGCCACTCAGAGGCACAGTATCACCTCAGAAGCGTTTGGCTTATGCAAAAAAAATTACTGTATGTTTGGGCTCTGGTTATGTTCCTGAATCCTATAAACTCTCTTGTCCATGGACTTCATCAGAGACTTTTTTTGTCCCTCTATCTGCAGCCAAATGAATCCCTCAAGACAGCCAGGGAACAGACTAAGGGCCTGTCCTCCACCTTCCCACAGAGCAGGGCTCCTGGCATCACCATAGTGCTTCCTGAAGCACTCCCTCATCACAGGTTAGCTCTTTTAGGAAGGGGGTGATAAAAACCCAGGGCATCTTTTTGTTTCCTGGCTAATAATACCCAAAGCTAGAAATCTGCCCTACTTTTTCCACCAACATGAGGAAAGCAGGTCAAGCTCAGAGTAAGGGAAGAGGCTGTGCAGCAGACACCTGGTTCAATAAACAACTGGAAGGAAGCTGGAGGCACAAGTTCACTAATTGGAAGCACTGGGGCAGCAAATCTAAATACCTTCTGTTTGAGCAAATAAAGCCTTCACAAAAGTCTTAATAAAACAAAGTGGACCTGACACAGATGAGGTGCACACAAGAACCCCAGCCTGGAAACAGAAGCACCCTTTGCACAGCAGACTATTCAGTTCATTACAACACCCCCATCCTCTTTGGCCACATCTTACCACCACCAAGCACAGCATCTAGATTCAGCTCCAAGGGCTTAACCTACCAGCATTTCCCTAACCCTACAAGCACTGCCACACGTGTCCCAGCTTCCCACACTGGTTGTGCAGGAGTCACCAGAGTGCAGGTCCCTCCATTCAAGGCAACCAGTTCAAATCCCCGCTGGCTGATTGGGATCAAAACTGGTTCTGTACACCCATGGACTCACCTCAACCAACTGCCGGGCAAATCCTACCCTCAGCCAGAAGGGATTGCTCATGTCTGTACAATAAACTCCCTCCTTGCCAGCAAAAACTCACCCCCAGAGCAGCAAGGAAGCCTTGGCTGCAACTGCACACACAGCACCTCAAGCTTTAAGTTAGTGCTGTGACAGATGACTGCTTGTAACCCCTACCCCAACCTGAACCATCTCAAGGACACTCAAAACTCCCACCATTTTGTTTCAAGTCACCTCAAGACGGATTTGATTTTAAATTCTAAAACTGTCAACATTTCCTCCAATCAGTACTCTTAACACCTTTTTTCTTTTTAAATGAAAGCTCCAAACTAGAATGAAGCATTGCCTTTTTTATTGCAGTTTCTACTGATGCTACAGTTTCTCACTTGGTCAGTTTAGCACCAAATCTGAAAGAAGCACTCTGAGCGTTCCCATCTTCAACCAAAATGTTCATGACATGGCACTCATTCCCATGGCAGCACAGGCACAAAACCAGAGCCACTTCCACAATTGTACAAGCACAGCAGATGTTTTCATCCAGGTCTCCTGTCTGAAGCTTTGAATATTGGCCTCTGCCCTGCCCTCCAGCACAGGCTGGTCTTGCTCTTCGATGCAGACACTCCAGTTATGGGAGACAGTCTTAGACACTGCAGTGTCTAAATATTCAGTGGAAGGATTTTCACATAGTAGGGAAGCATTTCACTGGACACCTTGCTAGCAGGGAGCTACTGGAGAAGGGACAGGGAACTGGTATTAAACTACTACCACATTCTAGCTGAAGCCCTTCAAGTTAGCTGAGCAGTTTGTTTCTGGACTCCAGAAACTGCACACATGTTCAAAAGGGGACTCTTCTGTTAAACTGGATAGAATATGGTGAAAAAAGTCTTAACTGCTTTTAAAATGGAAATGTAGAACTTGCCTAAACTTGAAATTCAGATTACAGAAGGGTGTGAGTGAGTACTAGTTACCACAGAATAGCCATTTTTTATTAACATCACACAGAGGCAAGTCCCAACACGTCCAGAAACCATTAGCTGGCCATACTGCCATGAGAAAGGAGCATTCAAAGTTTCAGGTCTGTCTTCTATGTGGTTTTCATTGAAGAGTTTATAAGTCTCTGCCTACAAGCACAGAAATCTTTAAAGCAAACTATTGTAAACAAATTTCTCTCCACATTCCTTGCTTTTTAAACACATGAAGGAAGGCATAGGATAAAAATCATGGTGCACTATAGAAGAACAAATTTGTCCATAACCTTGAGGACTCTAGTCTAAAGAAGATCCACTACACATTATGGCACCGCTATCAAATGCATAGAGGGAAGAAGAGCCAGAAACATCTTTCAGTCCTGAGGAAAACAGTAATAGGAAACCAAGAGGAAAAGCTCAGTGCAGCTTGCATCTACCAGCTAACAGGTGTTTAAGTAGCCCTTCTCAAAAAAAATAAAAAGCTTTTCTACAATGTTAGGAAGTTTGTTGACTCCCCTCTTCCTCACAGGAGGAAGTGGAAAAAATAACACCTGAGAAAAACAAAACAAGACCCAAGCTGACAAAAAAATTAACTTCTCAAACAATGAAGCATATGGCTGCTGCATCCCATCAAGTCTGCAATCATCTGGGCAGATGCTCCCCACATAACAAGCTCTGAAAAACACTAAGCCACAATCTCAGTCCCAGTGGTCTGCTGCTGTTCCTGGACTTTTTGGGTAGCCAGTGTTACAAGATATAAACAGCTTTGGACTGGGATGTTGAGTACAACCTCTTCCCACAGAAGAACAGTCATGCAGAACTCAATAACTCAGTGGCAGGTCCTGTGTTTGGAGCTCCTCCAAGTTTTGAGATGGGCTGCCAGTGTAAATTCCAGAGCAAGGGTTTTCTCCAATCCTCCTCCAAGCCTTAGAGACTGCCCTCGAAGAGACAGGCTAGGCTCAACATGTAGACAAAATAATCCAAGAGAAAAAACTACCCCAATTCTGTCACTGAAAAAAAAGTTCTGTTTCATTAATAAGCCATCAAAACTATGTGCTCTGTAACACCCAAATTTTCCATCACCAGCTATCCAGCAGAAAGCCACTACAGAGAGGTTTATGTTTAATGCCACCTTGGAGCTCAAAATTATGAATTTAAAGGGGAAAGCTGACAAAGACCAAACAGCCCAAAGTTACTGAGCTTAGATACTACCATCATAACAGCATAAAAGCTGATAGAATTCACAGTAAAGCAACTGGCTCGACACATAGAATAAATTAATCCAAACAGTAATAAGGAAATACTTGTTACCCAAGATGCTGTGGCAATATTAAACCAGGTACCTAAGCCAATGATTTTTTCAGCACTAAGGAAAACACCACTAACCTCAGACTAAGTGAAAGTGCATGATTCGCCATTCTCAAGTAAGACTTTATCTTAGGATAACGTCACAGGAAATTTTAAATCTTCTTCAAGATTTCCTTCCTTCCTTCAAGGAGGGAAACCTGAAGCACATAAAAAATGCACTACTATTCTCTTAGGGTCCTGCCTATCCTTGAGAGTTCTTCCAATGTAGCTATTTGATCTCAAAAATGATGTTCCACTCTCTTCTGCTCTAGACATCAGATTATCACCTTTGTCATGTTTCACTGTCATCTTCATTTGCCAGAAAGTCAGTGCAGTCCGTAACCTCCCCAGACAACTGCTCCAACACAACTGCTCCAGACACAAGCATGCAGAGGCAAGCCTCTTGCTGCCACTCACAATCACTGGAGGCAAGAGCCAGCACCACTCAATAACCAGCTCTTTCCAGTCATCTATCTTCCTGAAGGTATCTCTCAACTTCCAGCCAGTGAGCTTAATTTATAACCAACCTGTAAATATGACCACACTCCTTTGGTGCCTTGTTTTTTGTGTACGTGGTCAGCTGTAGCCCAACAGCTGTAAAAATAACACAACAACATAATTGTACCAACAAGTCTTCTTCCCAGGTCTCAGGACCTAATTGCATAGTCACTTCAGTTAAAATTAGTTCGAGGTATATTCAGCAGACCTTGACCTCCCACAACAAAGAACTCTGATCCTTCAGGAGATCTCCACCCTAGCCAAATGGAGCAATTTTTTCAAGTATAAAAGCAACCAGGCATCCAACCTGCAGTAGTTCACCACTTCTGCAAGGTGGGCAGTGTAAACACATAACTAACTTGCTTTGCCAGCCAAGCCCCTTGGGCAAGAAGTTCAGAGCTATTAGAACAGCACCTGGAACCCATGTGCTGCAAAGACTAAGCGGAGATCTCATCAGCAAGGCAGTATCAAACTGCAGCTCTGCAGGAAGGGTAGGTGGAAGTTCTCAGCCCTCTGTCCACTTCTCTATTTTTACTTCTACCAGTACAGCTATACCCTCCCCACAGGAGATTGGTGTCAGGCCTCTACAAAGTACTACAATCACCAAGCACTCAATCAAACCTACCCTCCCCTCGGGTGTGCAAGTAGCCGTGAACAAAGCAGCTCTAAGTGTTTATACTCTTCAAACTCTGAGAGAAGGAGCTGGCAAGTATAACATCAAGTGTCCTACTTGAAGAAGAAAGCAACATTTTTCTGGAGCCAAAGGGAGTTTGTAGGAAACACCCAGCAACTGACAGATGGGCTCTCCCCAGTGTTCACCTGTATCCATAAGTAGGCGATAATGTTTCTTTAGTGCCAGGGAATATTACACAATCACTGTGATTGTTTTAAATCAGTAATTAGTGTTGCCCTGTACTTGAGCCTCCCCCTAATCCAAAGATGGTATCTTAGATTTCCAGACTGACAACTCATGCCTGTCTAATTAGCTGGCGGGACAGCCCGGTGCTTATCTCCCTGTCCCAAGTGTCTTCTGGCAGCACTTGATGCACCTCTTCCACGCCCCATCCAGTAACTTTAACTGTCCTCAGCCAGTGCCAGTGCCACCACTTCTCAGTCCAACCTTGCTGAGAGGCAAAGCACTGCCTAGGTGGATGCAGTTTCTTTTCGGGAAGGTCTTCTAAGAAGGATTTCTTTCTCCTCCCACAGCACTGGCCACACTAAAGCAGTGTTTGTAAAACTACTGCTGCAAGCAGTTTATCCTCAGAAGAGCCAGGTCTGAAGGCTTGCTTAGGACTCTGCTAAATACTGGCTGGTCTTCAAACTTGCCTAGAGTCTCTTAAGGGGTTCATATTCACAAGCACAGACAGTAACCAACCTTCAGCAGAGCACAACTCCACTGCCATAGGAAATCTGAGGCAGATTTCTAGAATGAAGACAGCTGAAAGATTTCCAGGGCTTAAGCTAACTGTGGCCTTCCCCCCCATACACAATCCTTCTAGGCCAGATGCTGGCTGTGAAAGTTGCATTACCTAGCCTGGGTAAAATGAGAGATAAGCTTCAGGTAACAGAAATTCTTATGGGTCCACTAAAGGTTTTTTACATTGCTGCCTGGGTAACCGAACACCTCACACAGAGCTACCACTTTCAGCAATGCAACAATATTCAAAAAAATCTCCTCAGTAACGAAGCTGCAGCAAATCAAGACAACTCGCAGGTCACTCAATGTGACTCCAATACCCTACACTAATGAAACCACTTTGCAGAGTGGGGAGTAACCCTTCCAGAGTACGGTAGAAAATGAGATGAGCTTTAACATCTTTTGTTTTCCTAATACAACCCCTCTCTGAAATTAGTTTGGTTTTAACTTTGTCTGAGACCAAGGATAAGTCTAGAACGAGCTTTCAAGGTGTCCTTCCTTTTTAACAGTTCAAGTGCCAAGATGCAGCTCAAAATCCTACAATGTCAGGAGCTGCTGTGTGGACTCCCTCTTGTAGACATCTCAGTTCATGGTTCCAAGGTAACGTACTACGAGCAACTTATTAGGGGCCTATGGGACTAGTGGCAGGGGAGACACATGACTATCATCATGACACTTAATTCTGTAAATAGTACCCGAGTTTTGGGTTTATGTGTATGAAAATATCCTCCCTGTCCCTCATTCTAGAGATCTAACCTTATCTCAGAACCTGCAGACTGCAGCTCTGACGCTGTGGGACCCTGGCACACAAACCATACAGCACTGGCTCTACACCTTCCAGCTTGGTGCGCAAGGTTCCCCCCAAGGGGCTGTGGTGGCATCCCAGAAGAATGGAAGTGGCATAAGCCCCCTTTCTACAGCAACTAGGAGTGCAAGCCAAAATTTTCCAGTCACATCCTAACTCTCTTCTCAACAATCCAGCAGCAATATTGGATCATCTAGAAAAAAACAAGGGAACAAAAGGAAAAGAACAGACTTTCACCTGTAGCCTTGTGGGTAAAATGCTTATCAAGGTTTGGAAATAGAACACTACTGAGAATTAGAGCAGTGACCCATCATCACTTGCAGTTTGCTGGCAGGACAAGTGGCTTCACAGAACATCTGAATCGTGTAATCTCTCTTTGCATTGTGACTGATGAAGTCCCTTGGGCTAAGATTACTAATTTAGGCAGTCCTGAAGATGGAAGCATCTCCTTTGCGTACATCACTTGAAGAAAAAAGTAGTATGATACCACCTTCCTATTTTACAGGCAGGTGTAGGGTAGGAATTCAGTGCCTTCCCCAGAGTCACTGCAAAACATGTCTCCAGTGGCAGTGGTAACTGAGGGTGAGAGAACACTTAGGGAAAAGAAAAAACTGACACCATCACAGTCTGGTATAAGATCTGAATAACTGAATTTTAAAGAGAGCAGTGTGTTTGACATAAATTTCTTACTCCAGTCCTCCAGGACCTTGCTGTTCTTACTGATAATTAACTGGCTAGTGACACAGTAGTAAGTTTTTGTGTAGAAGTCCAAGCCAGAACTACCCTGGAAGGAAGTACTTGAGAGACAAGTGCTAATAGTAAAATGACAGGTTGGAACGGGAAAATAATACACAAGATCAAACCTTGGGTGCAAGCCCTCAAGGGACACTGGCTGTGGGATGCAACAGCAGCAGTTTACAAGTCAACAGTTTTAGAAAATAGTTATTTTTTTGGTGTCTCTTCAGGCTTCCCAGATAACGCCCATCTCTCTTCCATGACTCTAAGCACAAATTTTCTGCATGGCAAAACAGGGGTCTTTGTCTACCCCTGTCCTCCAGGGCTCCCATGGAAACTCTTGGCCAGGAGAGAACTCAGCAGCGGCAGGATTTCAGCTGCTGACAGGGGAGTAGAAGCCAGCACCTACAATCAGTTCAGCTCCAGGGAGGTAAAGGAGCGTTACCCTCTACATTCAGGTTTAAGCAGATTCTACTCAGCCTGGCATTTGCAACTGCACAAAAGGGGATGGCCAAAGAAATCCCTCAACACAGGCTGCAGGGGAGTGCAGAAAGCCACCATGACACTTCAAGGTGCACAAAACAGTGGGTGGAGGAAGCACAGGACAGGGAGGAGCAGAAAGAGGTTTTATTTGACACTACCATCAATTGGGCTGAATCCTAGTCAGAGTTAAGAGAACTTCTGCCCTACGAAACCACCTGCATGTAACAGGCAGACACACCTGCAATTCCTCCCTTCTGCTCAGCAGCACTTTGAAACACCTGTCAAAATTTAACTTTATTTTGATCAGATCTCTGCCTCAGCGAATTACTGTTGGTTCAATTTGGCTTTCTGAAATATCTTGGAATCTAAAGCATCTACAAGCAAAATGTAAAGAAAGGGCCACAGATTAAGCGTGAAATACTGAAACGCTGCATCAGGAACTGGCCTGCTCAGGCTGTTTAGCCTGTTATCTTGCTGGCGGTGGAAACAAATTAGAGATTTTTAAATCTTCCCACTCACAATAAACTAATGATGATGACGTTTGTCTAATAATTAATTTTGTGGCTCCTACTAGGCATACTTGTTTCTGGATGCAGAATGGACATCTCCCTCCTTGCAGAGCCAAACATGCAGAGATTTGATTAAAGGGCAGAACAGGAAGCCAGATGAACTCAAACACTAACCATGAATTGAGATCAAATCTCTTGGGCAGCACCTGCAGCATCTCGGACAAAACCCATTTGCTGCCCTTCTATAACTTGAGCAGTTACAACTCCACCCAGTTCATTTAGGTTTTGTGGTGTGGTTTTTTTCAGGTGTAAGAGTGCTAATGCTGCCAAAGAGAGGAGAAAGTGACCTCTCCCATGTATGACAGAGCCAGACACCAGTGCAGTGCAGAATACTAAGGATCATGCGTGTACTCAGCTCTTCAGTATCCCACTGTGCAAAGCTCATAACCAGCTCACATCAGGCTTTCACATAGCTTTGAGAACTGGTAACAAGTTGGTCCAATGGACAAGATCCAAACCACTGAATGAGCTCTAAAGAAACACATAATGCAAACCTGAACACTGTATAGTGGGATGGAAATGGAGCAACTGAGCAAAGCTCAACATGAAGTGGACACCATCAAACAGCGAGGTAAAGCTAATGCTGCACATCACTGTCACATCAACCTCCATCAAGGAAAGAAGCAAACCCTTTCCCTCACAGACTGCTAAGAATTTCCTTAAGTCACAGTCTGAAGAAATTAATAGACAAGGACCGTCTATTTTATTCACTCAGGTGACAGACCTGTCCGTATTTGCCAGCATTTTCTCCACTGCACTGGCAGTTACTGCTCCAAGGTGTGCAGGCGCTGTCAGAATCCAGGAGAAGCTTCAATTACAACTGCCAGCCAAGGAGGCGTGAACAGCAGCAATTCCCATCCAGGCATGCCAACAAGATTTCCAGCCCTAGTCTAGGCAAGGCCCAAGATAATGAGACACTCGGGGTGACACATGAGCCTGATCCAAAGTCATCTGAGGCCAGAAGGGACCTGTAATGGCAGTCCACAAGCTTCAAAGCCACATTACTATCACAAAAACCCACACGGATGTTGAAATGGTGAGGTACATGCAGGAACAGTCACTACGTTATCCATCTGAACGTTTCTTGTCCAGCCTCTTGAAACTTCTTCTGACCTGCCCCTGACACAAAGGTTGTTGAGGGCTCCTCTGTAGAGGACATCTCACCCTCATCCTCCTCTGTGATGTTGTAAATCACTACAGAAGTGGCCAGGCTTGCTGTCAACTCTCATCCTCTAACATCCAACAGCCCCGACCAAATTGCCTGATGGATAGAGAAGGATTGATCAACGTGGGAGAAACAGATAAATCATTTCAGTTTGACTTTTGCTGTTTAAATATATGGTTTTTTTAATACCTAAGTTGTAGCATAGATTTAAGATTCCTATAGAACTTCAAAGATGTGTGGAGGACCAACTCATTCAATCACAGGCACTCTCTCCAGCTGTACTTCTGGAGAACATCATGTGAACCAGAGAAACACTTCTACCTCCAAAACTTGCTGCTCTATCACTTTTAACACCGCTTGTTATCAGCTAAGTGAAGCAAGGCTGAAGTGTATAACTCCATGGCATTTTTCTTCTTGAAACAGAAACTTTTGAAGCTGCTTGACAAAGTCTAAGGACTTCATAGGAATGTTGCAGGCATCAGTATGAAAAAAATCTATTTATGTTGGCAACAATTTAAAAACAAATTTAAGCAAGTGAGACTATGAAATACACAGAGAATTGCCCACAGTGACATGTCATTCCTCTGTCCCTCTCGTAACTTCCAGGCGTCAATCCCACTGACAGAGTTCAACAGAGAAAACAAGCAAAGGCTCAACTTTGCCAAGCCCAGGACTGCAGCACAAAGGCTTATTCTACACATCGAGCTGTGTTGCCACGACAAGGAAGACCCTGAATATGACAGTACTGCAATTCCATCCTGCACTTGGGTATAGTCCTTTACTCGAGAGAAAGCTCACTCCTATTGCAAGTTCTCAAACGTATCCCCTCTCCAGATGCAAACCTCTTAAATCCGATTCAGAATCCCACATGGAAGCAAATACTTGCACTTCCAAAACCTTTCCGAAAACTAATCTAAGCTCTAAATGGTGGATCTGTGTCTTCAGGTATCAAGCGACAATACTTTGATTCGTCTTCAACAGTGCCCAGGTAGCATCAAGAGGAGTACAGAACAGAGATGCAACTGCTCAAAAGATGCAGAGAAATGGGCTGCAGTGCTCAGCAGCAAACTGGACTAAGACTTATTTGTCTCTGATGCTGGCACAAGCGCTGGGCTGGAGACCACATCCCTGCTCTATTAACACTGGCTTGGCACATGCTACTTTACTTAACCCTAGTCTCCTTTAATAAACACTGAGTTATGAAATAAGTCCACATGGGGCAGAGAGATCTATTGGTCAGAACAACCCACACACCTGGGGAGCCTCTGTGCTACTCCACCACAGGCTTCCCAGACAACCCTGAGCCTGTTATCCTACCTCCGTTTCCCACAACCTTGTCAAGCGGCTGTGCAGGGTGCTGGGGAAGGAGGCAGCCTTTCCCTTCCTTACCAGTATCTTTAGACATATAACATTAAAAATATCTTAAGCAGAGCCCACACAGGCCTGTAATATGCACAACTACATTTTATGTACTCAGATCCCATACCTCTGAAGCATTTCTGCACGATTTGTCTAATGACCAACCCACCTCTTCGGACAAACTCACAGTTCCGACCCAATTTCCATTAAAAATGCAGCCAGAAATAAAGGAAGCAGAGCACGGCACGTGCACAAAGGGGCCAAGAGCGCAAGGGCTGAACCCACCCAAACCACACGATGCCTTCGGGAGCACAGCAGCCTCAAGCGTTAGCAAAGCCCCGCGCTGCTCGCTGAGCGCAGCACGGCCGCACCTCCCTCCCTTCAAGGAGCTGTTTGTTCCAGCGAGGACCCTCGCCGGGACCCCCTGCTCTGACACGGCCCCGGCACCGCCGCTCCCGCACGGCCGGTGCTCGGCGGCC